>CANYLF010880341.1:0-13088 GCA_948193215.1 Bocquillonia castaneifolia | reverse complement strand
TTTTTAAGTTTGAAAGGTTTGACATATATATTAAGTGTTTTTGAGTTGGTTTTAAGTATGGTTTTACAGTGGTAAGCCAGAAATACTGTTTTGAAACTGTGTTTTCTGTTTAAAAATTTCGGATTTGTGATTTTTGGCTTACAACGATCGTTGCACAATTCACAACGATCGTTGCTAATTTGCAACGAGCTCGTTTTTAGTTTCCCACGAGCTCGTGTACCTCTCTGGATGTTTGGCCGATTTTCGTGATTTCACAACAATCGTTACACTGTTCACAACGATCGTTGCAACCCTATTTTCAGAGAAAAATTTATTTTCGAAGGGAATTTTCAATTGGATTTTAATTTATGATTAATTACTATCATTATGTATTTTAATTCGTATTATATTGTTTAAGATTCGGGTCATTACACTATTCACATAATTTAAAGGAGTGGATTTGTCTTGAAAATTTTTTTATGTCTTAAAACAATGCAAAAAGTTTAATGCAAAAGTTTAATGACATTTTAAATTTTGAAAATTTTAAATTCAAACTATATTTATTTTTTTTATAATCTGAATTTAAAAAAAAATTAATTAGGATTAAAAATTTAGAAATCCTAATACAACTCTAATTTCATGAAGAAAACAAATTCAAATTCAATTAGGAGTAAAAACCTAATATATTATCGATTAGAAAGAAAACAGCTTTGATTTATCCAAGTGAAATTAGAAACTTAATCCTATTAAAACTTGGATTTGTAGGAATTAACCCCTATATAAAAAGACCATTTTCCACACATCAAACTCATTATTTTCTTATGCAATTTTTTTTTTCTGCTGGACTGTGAGCGACGAATTGCGAGCTTCTGATTTTTTTTTCGCTACAGCTCGAGGAACAGGTGAGTATGAGCAACTCTTTTTTGCTTTGTATTTGTTACTTTGAAGCAATTTGATTTGATCGTTGTTTTTCAAAGTTTTGAATAAAAACAAAACTTTTATTTGCTCTCATCGGTGCCATGCAAGCAAATATATATGTTGATCTTTGCTTTTGGTACCATCTCGGTTGCATGTGGCTATTACTAACATACACATGCTCGTTTCATGAGAATACGTATGGAAGTTAATTTCTTTAACCATGCTCATGTCTTTTTACTTGCAGCGATCCTTTTTTTTCTTAATTTCTGCTTTTTTTTTTATATCCGCTCTTTTTTTTTTGTAGAATTTAAGTAGTCTTCATCTTATACAATTTAACTACTTAAATAATCAAATCAACGGTACTCTTTGATTATTATTTAGTTAAATCGCCTCTTGAAAAAGAAGACCATCTTTCACAATTTAATCTACTAATAATCAAATTGACTTTGATATTACCTAGTTAAATTGCCTCTACCGAAGACATCTTTCATAATTTAATCTACTAATAATCAAACTGGCTTTGATTATTACTTAGTTAAATTGCCTCTACCGAAGACAATCTTTCACAATTTAATATACTATAATAATCAAATTGGTTTTGATTATTACTTAGTTAAATTGCCTCTGCAGCGACTCTCTCTACTAGTCAACAAAGATGATCCACATTGAAGATTTCACTAATGATCGTCGGTAGTCATGCATCAAGATTTTAGAAAATAGAAGGAACAACTCATGCTTGAGCACTACTTTACTTGTTCATACGCCTGTTATTGGATCTTTTGCTTAATCCAAGCCTTCTTTTGCTGATCTTCATTCCTTTCCAAATTGGTCACATAAGGATAGACGTAGATTCTATAACCAAACAAAAACACGTCATGGAGGATGAATCATGTCTCTAATTGTTATCTCCATTCCATTCCTTAAAGGGTTCTTCTAATAACATGCCTCTACTTAAGTAACGCATTCACGACCGAGAGGTTTCATGGCCATCTTCATTCACTACTACGGGCGAGTTTACTTATTTTGAACTTTACTAGGAATGGCATGAGGATAATATTTCTTCATATGAACCTTTACTTACAAAGGCTCACATTTATGATGCGGTGACTGCTTCCTTTTTCATTTATGATAAGTGTTCGAATGTCATCCGGCATTTTTGTAAGCATTGGAGTCCATCGACAAACACTTTTTTTTAATTCATCCATGGAAGAATCGATTTCTCTTTGGGATTTAAAAGAACTTGGAGGACTTCCCATTACAGGATTGTTTTATGATGAAGTTGTTCCTTTTGCTAAAGAGCTTATTCGTCATGATAATCATGGGAAACATCTTCCACCCAGTTGCCAATACTTATTTCATGCATACCACATTCTCTCTTACACATCAAACAATCGTCAAGCAGTCACTATTGAAGAGTAGTTTAAATTTTGGTTTACGGGCCTTTCTAGGTACAAAAAACCTCCTTGTAAAGATTCTAATTACAAGAGAACCTATGCCCCGAAGAAAACCTTCTGTCCTTCAGGAATGCTTGAAGATCCCTAGCCTCATGATAGGATTTCGTAAAAACCATTTATTTCTTTAGGAGTTACTAACCATGCTCTTTAAGATGAGATTTACTTGGCTGCCTTTCTCTCTTGCTGGTTATGTAAATTTGTCCTTCCTATTGGAACTCCCAATCTTATCCGTCCAAGCACTTTCAAAATAGCAAGTATGATAATTTTGGGTGAATGCTTTTGTTTAGCTGTTCCAGTATTATCAAAAATTTACAATGGTCTTCATGAGATTTCCATAAATTGAGCTTCAACTTTTAACATGGCAATGAACAGGATTGAAGATGCAAGCCCTTTGATTGCTAGTGCTCCTAAAAAGGTTGCTCCAACGCAGAAAGTAATCCACCAAGATAACCATCCTACTATGTCAACACTCTCTAAATTTTATGGAGAGAATTTCTTGCTCGAACAAAGGCGTAATCTTTCTTCTAACGCATGGAATCGTCTTTGTCCTAAGTTAGTTGAAGCAAAATTTGAAGAGGCCATGCGTTTTAGTGACCAGATTTACAAAGCATTTAGATAGTATTCAATCAATTGAAGGTGTTGACACTTCGATTCCAAAACAATGAACTGATCAATATCTCAAATGCTTCAAAGAGTTTCATGCCAATGAGGGTTCATTCCTTTCAGCAAAGTCAAGAGACTCTCATAAAAGAAAACTTGATTCTTTAATTGAGAAAGTAGAAGAAGTAAAAGTCGTGAAGCAAAGGCCTTTAAAAGCGCAACAGCATAAAAGAAGGATTAAGTAAATTTGAAGATTAGTTGAAGGCACTGAATTCTGAAAAGAAACAACTTGAAGAATCCTTTGAAAAAATTGAGACTAAAGTGTTGGATGCTAGAGGGGATATTTCTAAGTTTGAAGAAGAAATAACTGAAATAGAAGCAACTCTTGTTTACAATTCAACTGATGAGCAATCATTAAAAGAACTAAAAGACATTTTCAAAGCTAAACGTAATGACTTGAAGAATTTAATTGGAGGCCTTAGGGACTTTTTTTTTTTTGTCTTTTTTTTTATGTCATGAACAATTACTTTATTTTAATAAAGATTATTTATTTATATTTTTTTTAAAATAATCCTTATCAATGTAATTGTCTTTTTTTTTTTGCACTTTCATACTTATTGTCATAATTTTTTTTTTATATCAATAAGTCCCTTTTTTTGGTGGTGTGACTGAACTTAACAAAATACTAAGCTGCCTATGTACATTTAGATGAGGATCAATTCATAACGTAGTTCAAGGGTTTTTTTTGTTACTGAACTTAGCAAAATACTAAGCTGCCTACGTACCTTTACACAAGGATCAAGTCATAACGTAGTTCAAGCACCTCCTCAGCTTTCTCCAGAGGCACAGGTAGTCCAGGTACGCCTTACTAAATTAGGGAAGAGGTCCTTTGAACAATCTAAGTACATGTGTAGGGCTACCTTTCAGACTTTGGGTATTGGGAACAGAATGGATGAGGCTTTAGCATATCTAGGACTGTCTGACATTGCTTTTGAGGCTAGGCCTACATATCCCTCTCTTGTGACAGAGTTTTTGGTTTCATATAATCTGAACCTGGCTGTTGATACTCCTGAGAGACCTAAGTACAGCTGTTCCTTCTCACTGATGGGTACTCGATATACTTTGACCCCTGCTGAGTCTGATGCTGCATTTGGGTTCAAAACCAATGGTCATGTTTGTATAGCTCTAGCATTTAATATGCGTGACAAAACTAATTTTTGGAAATCGATAACTACTGGGGCATTTGAGGGAGGTACTACTACTGTGTCCTTAGTTAGGAGTAGCTTTCACTAGTACTTGCAGAGGTTTCTCTCCTATTCCATCCTGTCTCAAGGGAAGAGCAATGAAAAGATCAACAACAAGGAGCTCTTCATTATTTTCTGTTTAGAGAGGAGGCAACCAATACAAGTTGGAAGGTTCTTTCAGGTTTGTTTGGAGGACATTCCTCACTACAGTAAGGAAAGTGTCAACAATGGAGGATATGTCACTGTTCTAGCAGAAAGGCTTGGAGTTTTTGGACCTGATGGCTTCAACAGACCTCGGGATGGTCTGTCTCCTTGAGAGATTCTTCTGGGGATGCGTTTGATCAAAAATAGTAAGGTTTTCTTCAACCTCGGTGGAAGATGGGTCTATTCACATGAGGTGTCCTCTGCTTCTATTTCTAGACAGTCTTCTTCTCAGCCACAGCCTGCTCAGACCTCTCAAGCAGTTGCTGCTACTACTTAGGATCAGACTCCTCCAGTTGAGGATGACACAGAGCTTGACGCCGAGATTGATGCTGGATTAGTAGAGTTTAGAGTAGAGATAGCTGTTGAGGCTACTGCTGCTCATGCTATTTCTTCAGATGCTGGTCCGAGTACGCAGAGGGTATCTCCACCTATTCCTCCCTTTCCTCACACCTATGCTAGGAGGACTCAAGCCCGAACTGAGACAGGTGTGCCTAATATGGATATGGGTCAGTTGTACTGGCAGATGACCGAGTTTATGGAGAGGATGAGTATCCAGGTTGTCGGTGAGGTTTCTGCCCTGGGTGACTATCTAGATAGTGGGATAGACCGGATTGACCATCGTCTAGATCAGATGGAGCAGTGAGTTACCTACATTCAGAGGTATCATGGGATTATAGATGAGATGATTTGGCCACCTCTACCACCAGCTGTTCATCCTACTGACTCTGAGACTGTTGCTACTGATTCTCTACACTTGGAGTTTGGTGATCTATCTCTCACCTTTGTCCCGGTTCCTTCTTCACCACCGGCACCTGAGGATCAGCCATAGACCATCTCTTTCTCACATATTTACATGATTCTTTACTTGCTTTTCACACTCTTTTACACTTTTTAGTTTGACTTTTGTTGGGCTTTCCAGTGATTGTTCATCTTATGCTTGATACATTTTTTCTTTTTCTTTCCTTTTTCATGTTGACAAAGGGGGAGAATCTATGGGTTGTGCTATGGGTTGTGCTTCCATAAGGGATAATCGATTCCATCAAAGAAAGGTTTAAAACTACTAATGCTTGCCTCTTATGCCATTTGATCTAGCTTGACCACTTAAGGTTGAAAAACTTCAATCTCTAAGCTCTGATACCAATTGAAATCCCAAAGCACTAAGAGAGGGAGTGAATTAGTAGATAATTAAAAATTAAAACTTAACAATCCAATCAACCACAAGACAAGGAATTTATAGTGGTTCGAACACAACAAGTCCTACATCCACTCCCCAATCCACAATTGGGTATTCCACTATCAATCAAGATTGTGTACAAGAGTTTCGGATCACTCTAAATCTTACAATGTGGTTTTTCTCAAGGTTCAACCTACTAAAACGTATCCCAAGTGTTTCTCTCTCTAGAAACCCTTGACTCAAGTGTTTTTTTATCTTAGGGCAACACTTAAACCTTTCCACAAATCAAATTCCTAAACCTCACTCACTAATAAGCTGGATTTATAAGGAATTACAAGAGCTCAAAAGGCTCAATAGAATCAACAATAACAGAATAAAATAAAAATTAAGGTTTACAACTTAAATAGAGCAATTTTCTCTTAATTGAATGTTTGAGAGATGTTGATTACCTTCAAGATGAGTTTCAAACTTGCTTTTAAACTCCCAGATGATTTCTTGACCGTTGGAGAGCATTTAATACAAAATAGAGCTGTTTTCTAATTTTCTCTCTCTTTAAAATCGAAGCATTAAATGCAGTTGACAAGCTAACAACGAGTTCGTTGTTGGTTGTAATGAACTCGTTGTTAACTATAATGAGTTCATTGTTGCTGGGCTCTTTAATGGAGAATGAGCTCGTTGTTGCTTTACTTCGGTCGTTGGTGATCCACAACGATCTCGTTGTTGAGCTCGTTGTAAAGTCTCCTTTGCTCATGTGATTCACTGCTTCTTAAGTGCCAAATTGCTTATAATGAACAACGATCATTATTGAATTAACAACGATCGTTGCTTAGACAACGAACTCGTTGTTGATTCAACAACGATCTTTCCTAATGTGAAAATCTTAAAAACTTTCTGAAAATGGATTTAAAACAAAAGTTGATGTTAATTACTTGGACTTAGGTTAATGATCAACATCAAAACAAGGATTAGTTGCCCAAATAGGTCAACAATTGAGACTGAAGTGTTGGATGCTGGAGGGGATATTTCTAAGTTTGAAGAAGAAATAACCGAAATAGAAGCAACTCTTGTTTACAATTCAATTGATGAGCAATCATTAAAAGAACGAAAAGACCTTTTCAAAGCTGAACATAATGACTTGAAGAATTTAATTGGACGCCTTAGGGACTTTCTTTTGTTTTTTTGTCTTTTTTTTATGTCATGAACAATTACTTTATTTTAATAAAGATTATTTATTTATATTTTTTTAAAATAATCCTTATCAATGTAATTGTCTTTTTTTTTTTTTGCACTTTCATACTTATTGACATAATTTATTTTTTTATATCAATAAGTCCCTTTTTTTGGTGGTGTGACTGAACTTAACAAAATGCTAAGCTGCCTATGTACATTTAGATGAGGATCAAGTCATAACGTAGTTCAAAGGTTTTTTTTTTGTGACTAAACTTATCAAAATACTAAGCTGCCTACATATCTTTAGACAAGGATCAAGTCATAACGTAGTTCAAAGAGGTATTATTATTATTATTATTATTATTATTATTATTATTATTATTATTATTATTATTATTATTATATGTGTCATTCACAGTTTTAGCTCATGTGGGCCAGGAGCTACAAAAAGCTGTTCAAGCATAATAGCATTTCAGGAACTTACCATTGATGGGTCCAACCTGCAATCCATCGTTTTCAACTATCTTATATGCACCATTGGAGTAGACTTCTTGCACCATATATGGCTCATCCTAATTTGAGAGGAACTTGTTGCCCATGCAACCATATGATGATTGGCCTTCTTATTGCAAGAACAAGATCTCCAACTTGAAAAGATCATGGTCTTACTTTCTTGTTGAATGCTCGAGATAATCTAGCTTGATAACAGTCCAGGCATTGTTATGCTTCTAGACGCTTTTCATCTAATGCTTCTATTTCTTGTAGGCGTAGACGAACATTATCATCATTTGTCAACCCTTCTTGTATCGTGAGCCTTAAGGATGGAATTTGTTGTTCAAGAGAAGAACAGCTTCAACACCATATATGAGTGAATATGAAGTAGCTTGTGTCGGTGTTTGGAATGTAGTTCGATAAGCCCAAAAAGCTTCTCCCATTCTTTCATACCAATCTTTTTTAGAGCGGCTTACAATCTTTTTGAGAAGATTACCCAAAGTCTTGTTGAATGCCTTAGCGAGTCCATTAGTAGGCGCATTATACATTGAAGAGAAGTGTTGCTTGAGACCAAACTGTTTACACAACTTATCCATAACTTTATTGCAAAATGCCTTCCATTATCTGTTATGATGTAATAAGGTACACCATAACAATAAATAATATTTGTTCAAATGAAGCTGACTACGGCCTCCTTTTTGACATCTTTACAAGCAATAGCTTTAGCCCATTTGGAAAAGTAGTTAGTTGCAGCCAAGATATAAAGGTGTCCACCTGAACTCTTCGGTAAAGGACCTACAACATCAAGTCCCTAAGCATCAAATGGACAAGATACAACTATTAGATGCAATGGTTCTGAAGGTTGGCGTATCAAGTTTGCATGAAACTGACATTCTTGACACCATACATGCAATCTTTCACCATGGTTGGCCAATAGTAACCCATCCTCTTAATCTAGAAATGAAGTTTAGGACCTGATTGATGAGCTCCACATATACTAGAGTATGCTTATTCTAATGCCTTAGTAGATTCTTCTTCCCTAAGACAACGCAAGAGAACACCATCAAAGGAGCGCCTATAGAGAGTGCCCTTATAGTATATGAATCTTGTTGCACGCCTTTTAACTTCAGCTTTATGGCGTAGTTCTTTAGGAAATCTTCCATATTCTAGATAGTCAATGATTGGTTGGCACCAGTCTTCTTTGACAATCTCATAGCCAGAGACAACATTCACCTCACCAGTTTCTTTAATTTCAAGAGATGATGATACCACCCACCTTTGACAAATTAGGACTTTAAGATCTTCAGTTGAGGATGCAATCGTTGACACCAAATTTGCTAAAGCCTCAAATTTTCAATTTTCCTTTCTTGGAATATGATCAATTGAGAACACATCAAATTAGTTGATCAATTTCAAAGCATATTTAAAGTATGGCATTAACTCAATTTTCTTTACTTCAAAAATAAAAAGAATTTGGTTAATGATCAATTTTGAATCACCATATACTTTGAGATTTAAAATCTTCATGTTAATTACCATTTTTAATCCAAGGATCAATGCTTGGTATTCTGCCACATTATTTGAACATGGCTCTTTAAGGTTGAATGCGAATGGCATGACTTCACCTTCTGGACTCATGAATATAACTCCAGCTCTAGTGCCATCATGTCTTACTGCTCCATCAAAGAACATTTACGAAGGTCGAGGAACCTCTATAAAGAAAATGTCTTCATCGGGAAGATCTTCATCAAACTTTCAATCATCAGGGATGGGATGATCAGCTAGGAAATCTGAAAGAGCTTGTCCTTTTATCACCTTTTAGGGAACATAAGTGATATCAAATTCTTGTATTAGGAGAAACCATTTGGCTAATCTTCCTGACAAAACAAGTTTGGACATGATGTACTTTATATGATGTGCCCGTGATATCAAATGGATAGTTTGAGCTTGTAGATAGTGCCTTAGTTTCTTGATAGCAAACATCAAAGCCAAACACATTTTCTTAACTGGTGAGTAGTTTAACTGAGCCCCATTTCACATCCTACTTAAATAGTAGAGTGCATTTTCTTTCCCCTCATCACTTCATTGAGCTAACAACACTCCCAATGATCTTTCTTAAGCTGATATGTACAAAATGAGAGGTCTTCCTATTATTGAAGCTTTTAGGACAGGTGGATTGAGTAGAGATGCTTTAATACTTTCAAAAGCATTCCTATATGCTTGATCCCACTCGAAAGGCACCCTTTTCTTCATTAAGCAGCTGAAACGTTGACATCTTCTTGCTAGGTTGGAAAAAAAACCTTTATATATAAGCGAACTTCCCTTGGAGACTTTTGAGTTCATGGATGTTTTGAGGTTCTGGCATCTTTAAGATAGCATCAATTTTAGATTGATCAATTTTAATTCCTCGATGATGTACCACAAAACCTAGGAATTTACCAGCAGAAACTCCAAAGGCACTTTTAAGAGGATTCATCTTGAGACTATACTTTCTAAGACATTCAAATATTTCCTGAAGGTCTTGTAGATGGCTGTCAGCTTTTCTTGACTTTAGAACTAAATCATCTACAAAGCATTCAACTGTCTTGTGAAGAATATCATCAAAGATCTTTTGCATCCCTCGTTGATAGGTTGCACCTGCATTCTTGAGTCCAAAAGGCATTACTTTGTAACAGTAAATTCCTTTCGGAGTTCAAAAAGCTGTAGCTAGCTCATCGTTAGTCGCTATCAGGATTTGATTATATCCTAATGAACCATTAAGGAAAGACAACCTTTGAAATCCAGTAGTAGCATCAATCATGATTTCAGTAATTGGGAGGGGAATATCATCCTTGGGGCAGGCGTTGTTTAAGTCTCGAAAGTCAACACATATTCAAATTTATCCATTCTTCTTTCTTAATGGAACAATATTCGAGATCCATGTTGGATACTTAACCTCTTGGATAAAGTCAACATCAATGAGCTTATTGAGCCCAGCTTCAATTTATTGAATCAACTCTAGTCAAAAATGCCTTTAAGCTTGTTTAATTGGCTTTGCCCCCTTTTTGATTGCCAGATGATGAACCGCTACTTTTGGATTGAGTCCAAGCATTTCTTTGTATGACCATGCGAAGATATCTTGGAACTCTTTAATAAGCTCTAAGTGTGATTCCTCTTCCTCTTGTGACAAGTTTGCACTTAAGAAGATTGGTCGAGGATTTTCTGGAGTCCTCAAATTTATTTTTTTCAAGTCATCAACTATAGCTTTATTGCCTTCTTCAAAAGCTGGTGGAGCTTCTTCACCATTTTCTTCTACCACTTCTTCTTGGTCATCTTCAACTATAGTCACATGAAATGATATGACTATGTCAACTTTTTCTTCCTTTTATTCTTGAGAAGAGCTGGTGATTACAACAATATGTTGTTTGGCTTTAAGTACTTCTCCAATTTTCACAATCCATTTTCTTTGCCGAATCATTTGAGAAGGAAAATTGCTTTTAATCACTTTATGATCATTTGGCATTGAAACTTCTTTCTTGGCTTTATTCTACCTCACTTTCAACGCCCCAAGTCTTTCTTATGTAGGAATCCATTTAGAAGCTGCTTTGTCATCATGTTGCTTCCCGATTCGATCAAAAACTAATACATGACTTGTAGAAGTTCCTACTCGATCAAAGACTGAGATTCGTTCAGTACGCTGTTGTATTTCTTCTTCATTACCAGTAGTGATGTAACTTGTAACATCTTTATGAATCTTTAAAAGTAAGGAAGAAGAATTTTGATACTTAAGTCTCGGTCTAGAAGTCTTTAAAGTTGGTTGCTTTTCTTTCCAAACTTTACGAATTTGGCTAGTAAGATTCCCATCATTTTGTTGAGCTTCATCCTCTTCATCTATCAATAAAGGAGTGTCTTGCTGACGAAATCTAGCTTTAACTACTATTAACTTGTATGCATTTGGATCAAATCCATTGACTCTCACCGAAGTCAAGTTGTTGACTATCACTTCTTGAGTAGATTTCACAAAACATGGCACTATTGGCTTAGAAACCTTAGACAACACAAGATTGGTGACGGGGAGAATCAAATATTTTAGATCTTGAGAAATGCTATCCTCTTTCGCTTGAAAGGAAGTTTCACCATCTTTTCTTTTTAAAACTGGAACATACTTGAACCTCAACTTGTTTTGTGGCTTTCTAGTTGCTTTCTTTTTTTCTTCACTTGATGGTGGAGGACATTGAATTTGTTTTGTAACTTTTAGCTTTTTGTCAAGATCCTCCTCTTTATGCTCCTCTTTCATTTCAGATTCATCTTTTGTTTCATCCATTGACACTTCAAAGTATAACTTTGCATCTTCGTAATATGACTCACCATCACTAAATGGATTAGAATATGCAACAACAGTCTTAACTTCACCATTCTTGCAATACTTGAAACATTGATGAAGAGTTGATGGGACTACATTGTTTTCATGAATCCATGGACAACCAAACAACATGTTGTAACTTGTCTTAGCATCAATGACATGAAATAAAGCAGTTGACTCCATCCCATCGATGTAAAGGTTAAGGTGAATTTTGCCAATGGCTCTTTGACCGCCTTGATTGAATCCTTGAATCATCAATCGACTTTGTGTAAGTTCATCCATTGGGATTGCAAGTTGCTTCATAATCTTTAAAAGAAGAATGTTGACCGCTGATCCATCATCTATCAAGATTCGCTTGATTTTTCTTTCACGGATAAAGCCTGTGACAAACAAATGACGAATGTGAAATCTTGACCCAAGCAACAAATCTTCATCTATGAAGGTTATAGTCTCGGTACATGAAGTACAAGTTTTGTGATGAGAACAATGCTCCTCTTGTTGGATCTCCACTCTTCATCATTTTCTTTTTCCTTTCCATCAGTATGATAACAAACAAAAGACTTTGAAGTGTTCATAAAGCTTTTGGGCATAAACTCTTCTAGAGTGATGGGGACTCTTGGCTTCTATTGGTATCCATCTTTGGATTATTGTGACAAAGAAGATTTCTTGAGCTTTGATGCCTTAGCTTTTTTTGGCTTCCCACATTGTGGAGTTCTTGAAGGCTTTCTCATTATCTTGATTCGCTTAGGAATCGACTTCGACTTAGAACCAGCTTTCTTTTGACTTTTACAATGAGTGACAAGAATCAACCCTTCATCATCAGATTCTTCTTTTGAAGTGATGCCCCTAGATAGATGTTGAGTGCTTGGCTGAGCTTGTAAGCTTGCTACATCATGATGAGAAGAAACTTCAACAATAATTGGATCTAAAGACCCAAAACTTATTGTGAATACAATAGACTTCAAGGCAGAAACTGTGGTGGCATTTAAACTTACATTTTCCTCATCGAAGGTGATTTCTCCTTTTCTTTGGAGCTATATGATTTTATCTTTCAAGACAAAGCATTTTTCAACTGGATAACTGATCAAATGATGGTACTTACAATAGTTTGAATCATCAGTTCGGTTTGCTTCTTCTAGACGATTCATTTCTGGAAGCTCAATAAGGTTGGCTTGGAGTAGATCATCAAGCATGCTTGATACATTTAATGAGTTTGGGAAAGGATTCTTCCTCTCTTGTCTTTCTTTCATTGAAGATCTCTTATTGGCTTAATCTTGAGTAGAAGTAGACTTGAACTTAGGCTTCTTCTCAGACTTGAATTTGATTTTGATTGGAACAAAATTGACAGCCATAGACTACTGTTCTCAGCTTTAGAAGTTGGCTTGGTAGTCTTGCTTGGCTCTTACTTCTCCTTACCCTTCATGGGATCTTGTACCAGAAGATTTTGATTTCCAACATCTGAAATACTAAGTTCCATATCATGGGCACGAGTACCTAATTCCTCAAAGGTG
>CANYLF010880211.1:0-13728 GCA_948193215.1 Bocquillonia castaneifolia | reverse complement strand
ATTACTAAATTGACTTTAAATAATTAATCAATGGCTATAGAAAAAAATAAAGTAATCAAAAATAAAGAATTAACGGTTAAAAAAATAAAAAAAAATTATATGCCTTTTTAAGTTTAGGTCTTTAATTTTCAATCGATGCTTTAATAGTTTGAATGATGGAAAAAATTATGAAATTAAATTCATTGTTTTTCATGAAGGAAAGAGAGCACCTAATTAATCTTGAAATAATCATTGAAGCTTTTGAGTTTTCTTATACACCATGAAATCCTTCAAAACTTTGTTGTTTATTTTTGGAGAGAGAAAATATATATTAATTTTTCAGCATTGGTTTCTATCATTTATAGTGCCTAAAACTTAACTAAGACTGCTCACAAATCCTAGAATAATTAGGACCTCTTTTAATTAATTATAAATAATATTTCCTTATAAAATTCTGATTTTCCCTAATACTTCACAGAGTGTCTGACTTGTGACTCAATTTTTAGATATCTACAGTCTCCAAATAGGCACAATTTTTTCATGAAAAATTTAGATCTTGATTTTCCCTTGAATTTAGACATTTGAATCACCAAATTCCTAGTTTTCTAGCATATGTTATGGCTTGTTGAAGTTGTTGTACTGTCAGACTGTGAATTTCAAATTAAAAATCCATATTTCCTATGAAAATTAAATATAAACTCAAACTTAATTTAAATATAAACTAATTAATCACTAATTCTACTCTAATAATAATCAAAATTGACTACTAAATATACTTTAAATAATTATTTGATGGCTATATAAAAAAGAAAATCCAAACTAATAAAAAATAAAGAGTTCACGGTTAAAAAAAAAAAATTGATATAACTTTTTAAATTTAGATCTTGAATTTTAAAATCGATGCTTTAATAGTTTCAATGATGGAGATACTTTAAATAATTAGTTGATGACTATATAACAAAAGAAAATCCAAACTAATCAAAAATAAAGAATTCACGGTTAAAAAAATAAAAATAATTTGATATACCTTGTTAAGTTTAGGTCTTTAATCTTTAAATTGATGTTTTAATAGTTTAATGATGGGGAAATTTGTGAAATTAGATTCATTATTTTTCATTAAGGAAAGAGAAAACGTTATTAATCTTGAATTAATCGTTGAAGCCTTTGAGTTTTCTTATTCACCATGAAATTCTTTAAGCTGTCTTATTTATTTTTAGAAAGAGGAAAGAAATATTAATATTCCAGCCTTAGTGTCCATCTATTTATATTTCTTAAACCCTAACTAAGGTTGCTCACAAATTTTAGAATGATTATGACTTATTTTAATTAATTCTAAATTATAATTCTTTATAAAATTCGGATTTCTCCTAAAACTGCACGGAGCGTCTGACTTGCGACTCAATTTTCGGATATCTATAATCTCCAAACAGGCATGATATCTTCATAAAAGTTGTATATCTCGATTTTCACTTCAATTTAGGCTTTTGAATAACCCAATTCTGAGTTTTCTAGCCCAAGTTATGGCCCATCGAAATTGTTGCACTGTCAGAGTGCGAATTTGATACTAAAAATCTGAATTTCCTAAAAATACAAATGATTAATATAAATCTAAAAATAATTCGTATAATAAATTGAAATTTTAATAAATATATAATTTTATATATTTTAATCCTGATAATATATATTTATAATTTCAATAATTTATAACTTTATTATTAAATTTAACTCAGTTCATATATTATATGGATTTATATATTTTTTTCAATTATTATGTTTTTAATATATATTTGAAAATTATGAATATTTTAAATCCTAATTAGCTAAGGATTTTTTTTAATTAATAAATAAATATATCCTAATTCTAATGGATTGAGGAATTCTATATTCACTATTAATAAAGTAAAATAATTATTAAATGACTATTTAAGTCTTCATTAAAAACTTTTAATAAATTAACTAGGGAAGTAAAGGGGGTAAATTTGCATGTTCTCCATTTTCACTTTTATATATGTTATCGACTATAAATTATAGAATAGATTATAGATAGATATATAATTGAATTTGACTTATTAGAGTTTGATTTGAAATATTATACTTAATTATACATAAAAATGATATGTATTCATTAATTATAATTATAATCAATTATTATAAATATAAATCTTAATTACACTTAGAAAAGAATATATTTTTAATCAATAAAGGTTGATTTCCCAAATTGGGACATCCCAAAAAGGTGATTGATGAGTATTTGTGTAAATTAAAAATAAAAAAGTGTTTTTATGATGAATTAAAATGCATTGAAAAATCAAAAAAATTTAAGTTTAATGACATAAATATCCCTATTGGGATGTTAAACACTTTCCATTTTTGATTACTATATAAATTATAGATATTGATTACAGCTCCAAACACCCGGGAGAAGTGGTAGCTATCACTTTCAAGCAAGCAAAAAGACCAAAGACACCCAAATTCGTTTTTAAAAATCATATGGGTGGCTAGGTCAAATACAGACAATATATAAATATAAGACGTGTACACATACGTGTGCCCTACATAAGTAAAACAAATCAAAGGAAATTTTTTAATATATTTTTATTTTATTTTAATAATTTTAAAATAAAATAAAAAATTAGAAACATCTTTTCAAAGAAATGCGGAGGGTAATGGGAAATGAAATGTGCTGTTGTTTTCTTCTATCACAGTGACCAACGAAAGGCGGTCGCTGTGAATGTGATCTCATATTATAAAGCTTTTTTAGCCTAAAAACCGAATCAAACCAACCAAACGTTTTTCTTTTTTTCTTTTTCTGCTTTTTTTTTGTCTGAAAAATAGATAGATATATATGTAAATATATTTATTTTTCTTTTTCTGCCTTGTTCTTCAAGGTCTGGTCATGTCATGATAAAAGAGTCGTGAATTCTAATTCTATAAAATAAAAATCAAATATGATGGCGAGCTTGATGGCTTGTTACACTTTCTCTTTTACTTGTATTGTTTCTTACTCCTTCGATTCTGATTCTCTTTCTCTTCATTAGGGTTTCTTTTCTCCTCCTTCTTCTCCGTTTCTAAGGTATCTCTATCTCTCTATTATTATTATTATTATTATTGTCTGTTGGGTTGCTTAGAACAATAAATAAAAAAAGATAAATAGTACTGTTTGTAGTTGGAAATTGTAATTTTTAGAGTTTCAGGTGGTTTTTGTTGCCGTTTTCTGTGTACTGATATTGGCTGATTGAATTAGAGATATTTAGGGTTTCACTTTACCTTGTTTAGGTAAATTTGCTGATATTAATTATTATTTATTATATTTTCTCATTTATTCTATTTGTATATATCCCTTTATTTTTTTTAATTATTTTACAATTGGAGAATTCTTTGTTTGTTAACAAGATTAATTCATCCAAGCATATATCAGTTCTAGGTGATGGATGCAATTTAATAAAAAAAATTAATTTCGGAAATTTCAATAGATTGTTCATTTTTGTTAATTCCTATTTTGTTTTTTTTTTAATAATTTTATAATATGTTTGGGAGCTTCACTGTTTTCTTTAGGTGGCTTCGACTGTGTATTTTGTTAACCTGCTTGTTTCTATTTGTTTAGTTTCAGTTTGATATCTTTTGTTTTGAATGATTGAATCTCATCAATGTTTTAGAATACTCTTTTTTCAATGCTTAAAGAAAATAATTTCAAAAAGAATGACTTTGGTGGGACTGTTTTGCACTACCTTTTATTTTCTTTTTTAATCTCATGTCAATGAACTATTTTTTATGTGATCTTTTTTTTCGCTGTTTGATAATGCAGAGCCATGCCAACATTCACTGCTATTGCTTTAGATAGGTTATTAGAACCTGGAACTTCTAAATCTGTCGACAAGTCTGTTCCCGGTTCAAATCCTGTTTCTAAACCAAACTTACCTCCAAAAACAAGGTCTGCGCCTGAATCAAATCTGGATAGAAGAAAACGTATAGCAAGCACAGAGAGGAAAATTAATCGTCCTCAAATATCACCTGCTCTCTATGCTACTCCTGAAGCAACCCCACTTCCTGATTCACCATCTTCATTTACTCCTTCACCATATATTATTAACCACAAGCGACGCGGGCCACGCCTTTTAAAGAGCTTTTCTGAGGATGATGTGGCTTCTCGAAGTAAAAACTTGGATGAGGAAAAGATCATTGGGAGTGCAGAGAATGCAGAAAACAAGGTTGTTGATTCAACAAAAGATCTTCATGTTACATTTTCCATCTCTGACTCTATTGATGAGAGGCAATCAACCGGCACCCATGATAGTCCTGGAAAACATGAGATTACCTGTGCTGGTCCTGAAGCCTCTATTTTAGAGGACCATAAAAATGGTAATCTTTACACTGATGGGGAATTTAGAAGCAGAATTGTGACCTTTGAGAATGATGTGCCAAAGCTTGTTGCCTTGAATTCAGAAAGAGACGGTGACTCTGAAGACTTCTTTGATCCACAGGAATCAATGAGTTATGCCAGTAACACCGATTGTGAGGACAATTCTGCTGTTGAAAGTTCTGTAAGGCTCGCTGCAACCACATCAGGGGGAGAGTTTTTTGATGCTTGGGAAGGTATTTGGGTTAAATTGCCATATATCCATGTCTATTCTGCTTCTTTATTTGATACTTTGAATTATATTCTTGCTGCACAAGTTGGCGTAGCATGCCTATTGTTTCTAATTTTCTTCCATATCCTGGTTTCTTGCATTGCTTTTGACATTGCAATGTTGGCATGAAGTATCTCTCATTTTTTTAACCACTGTTTGAGAGCTTATACTGTTGCTTCTGCATGTGTATGCACACCTTGTTGAGATACAAGAAACAACTTATTGTCATTTCTGTAAACCTTTCAGGGTTCTTAAGCATGGTTTTCTGTGGAACAAAATTTATTATTATCTTTATAGCAGAATTAGCAATGCTAATTTGTGTGTGTTTTTTCCATTATATTTAGAGCTTTCTTCCGAGAGCGGGCAGCAGCCTTCTCAGCGTGACATTGAGGCGGAATTGCGTGAAATGAGATTGAATTTATTGATGGAAATAGAGAAGCGAAAACAAGCAGAGGAAACTCTGGATAATGCACAAAATCAGTGGCAAACGATGAGGGAGCGATTGGCACTTGTAGGATTGACTCTCCCTGCATTTCCATTTGCTGTTCCAGGAGATGAACTGTTGCTGAATACAGATCCTGCAGAAGAGCTGTGCCAGCAAGTATACCTTGCTCGGTTTGTATCTGGTTCCATTGGGAGGGGAATAGCCAAAGCTGAGGCAGAGATTGAGAAGGAAGCTCAAATTGAGGTTAAGAATTTTGAGATTGCACGATTATATGACCGGCTTCATTATTATGAGGCTGTGAATCATGAAATGTCTCAGAGGAATCAAGAAGCAGTAGGTGAGATTTTCATACTTTTGTGGTTTGGTTTGTATGTCAGCTATCCTGGTGTGGTTTATGGAGAAACCATTGATGCATCTTTCTAATCACATTTTTTATTTGTCATCCTAGATGCCTTATGAATGGTACATAAATTTGTTGCATGAACTCCTTAACAAGCTTTTCAATGCTTGTTAATGGTGGGTAATGGGCTTTTGGCACATTCAGTCTAATTCTTGGCTGAGGTTGATACTGCAACTTTTCACATTGAACGTTTCAATATGCATTCATAAATAGAACCTGTGGGCAAAAGTGAATCTATGTGATATGAAAGTATTTAATACGCCAGACCTAGACTAAATGTGGTGGTGGGGGAGTGCTCTACTCTTAAAAACTACTAACTGGAATGGAATCTCAAATTTGTTAAGAGGAAAATAAATGCACGCACTGCGTGTACACCTTCTCATGGATTGACCCTATGAGTGGCGTCGACACCGGGTATAGGTTAGTGATTTTCCTATTGTTAAATCGGCGAGTAGTTTTTAAAATTTTTTTTTCCTGACATCATTGTGAGACCAGTGAGGTTTCATCCCGAAAATATGATTTTTGTTTTAGCAATTACACCACAATCAACTTAAGTCTTAACCTTTGTCAGTTCTTTCTGCTCGATAAGTTTTGTTTTACAGATGTGCTAAAAAAACTGGTTTTACTGTTATACAGGGAATGCAAGTTGTTTTTCAACTAATGTATGTGTGTGGAATTGGTGATGCAAATCTTAGATCATGACATGGATATTTACACATAACATTTACTGCATTAATATGTATTTTACAGGTAGTTTAGCCTCATTTATCTTTTCCTCCTATTTTTGTGCAGAGATGGCTCGGCGTAATAGGCAGGTGAGGAGAAGAAGGCAGCGATGGGTCTGGGGCTCAATTGCTGCACTAATCGCCCTTGGTACTGCTGGTTTAGCATGGTCTTATCTTCCAGAAAGTAAAGGATCATCTGCCGCCAGTTCTCTTTTGCCGGAGCATGATGATGGAGCTAAGTAATAATGTTTACTCGGGCAATTAGAAGACTGATGCCATGTTGTAGAAGAAGAGAATAAAAGGTTTTACATGCCACCATGTTAATAGCAATCTCTTGCTTGTTTCCTGTTTCATTTATACGGTCTGCGGGACTATTTAACATATCCATTGCTTGCAACCTCGAGGCAATGAATTTTGATTTCTGACTCGTCGTTCGGAATAATTTGCTCGATTTTCTTTTGCGGGTTTGAGGCTATAGATGTGCATATGCATATATGACAGAGTGTTAGGTCTTACTAAAGCACTTCACTATTTAAGTAATGTGAACTTGCAAAATCTTGTAGGAAAGTAAATCCGGGACAAGCTAAATAAGGTGTTGTTCTATCTTCATACATACATATAGAAACATCTTTCTTTTGGTTCCTTTAAATTAAGGATGGTTTCGGGCCAAGGGCAACTCTGGATACTATTTTTTATCTGATAGCGGCAGTACATGGCTTTGCTATGTTTTTCTGATGTTTATTATCATTTTTAAGTTTCAGCATGAGATTATGCTTCTAAAATTTATTTGATTGTGTTTTATATTTATTGCAATTTTTAAAAAAAATAAAAATATGATAGTTATGGCCTGTTAAAATGTTTTGTTTAAACAATGTAACTATATTTTATTAAAAAATATTAGAAATAGTGGTAAAATAGATTTTTTTTTTCATCATTTTTATTTTGCAATTGATACATGGCTAATATGCTATAACTACTGCTTGGAGTTTCTTGGGAGTTTAGGTAAGTAGACGATGAATCACTTATTCATCTTTTTATTGTCACTTGTATTAAATTGAAACATACTAATTATAAAACACTAATACCCTTTTTTTAAAAGTGAATTATTCTAATTTGCAAAAAATGGTCATTAGAAAATAAAGAAATATTTTATAACTTTTTTTACCCTTTTACAATAAAGTATTATTACTTTTTTTTAAATACAGTAATTCTAGAAAAATATGTGTTAATAAATGTTTTTAGCATTATAATAATCATCATCAAAACATCAAATATTCATGTTGATTTAGATCCCGAATGTAATAATAATCACATAGATAAATGGTTAAGTTACTAACCTTGAGTGAATTATCAACGATCACACACTTGATAAATTTGATGGAAAGTTCAAACTCTTAATTTGTTTTTGTATGTGTATTGTGATTCTTAGGATGAAGCAGACCAAGTTCATATACTTTTATCAACATTAAATCTAGTATGTCAATCGATTACTAATTTAACGATTAAGATTTAACATATTATTAATATTAGGTGTTTGGTTAAATTTTTTCGGTAAATAAATTGGATAATTTTATTTAGGTGTCATTTGGTTCGGGGTATGTAATCATTTCTTTTTTTTTTTTGTTAACATTGTTTAATATATTTATAAAGTAATTATTTCACTAAAAGAACATTCTTAAAATGAAATAGAAATTTTTCATTCATTTTACATAAAATAGATGGGATAAGATTTTTTTTGTTAACACAACTTATTATTTTTATAAAGTACATATTTAATAGAGAATGAATATCACATTATGCAAAATGAATAAAAAAAATCATTCCTCATTAGAATAGTCTATTATTTTTATAAAAAAATTATACGAAAGAAACAATATTAGTTTGAAATAGATTAATAATTTAAACTAATATTATTTCTTTCGTAGAATTTTTTTATAAAATTAATAGACTATTCTAAGAAGAAATGATTTTTTTATTCATTTTACATAATATGATATTCATTTTCTATTAAATAAGTACTTTACAATAATGATAAATTGTGTTAACAAAAAATGATCTTATCACATCTATTTTATGTCAAATGAATGAATTTTTTTTTATTTTTCATTTTAAGATTGTTCTTTTAGTGAAATAATTACTTTATAAAAATATTAAATAATGTTAATGAAAAAAAGAAATGATTACATACCATAAATCAAATGACACCTAAAATAAAATTATCTAATTTATTTTACATAACTTTACATTGAATTTCAATTTGATAATTGATTTACAATAATAATAAGCTATATTGACAACAAAAAAAACTCATTAATTTTAATATTTTTATGTTAAAATACTTATTATAAGTAATTATTTTATTCATTAAATGAAAAATAAAATTATCCCATAATATAAACATGTAACTATTTTAACAGAAAATAATAAACTATACCAACAAATAAAAAAATTATCTCATTCATTTTACATAATAAAAATATTTATTTTCCAATAAACAATTATTTTACAAATATAAGTTAATCTAGCAAAAAACATTTTTTAAAAAATTTTATGTAAAATAAATTTTTTGTTAAATAATTATTTTATAGAAGACAACTATCATAATGAAAAATATGATTAATTATTTTATAAAAATTAAATATACATTAAAATGAAAAAAAATCCATCAAAAATTTATAAAATGTAATATTTTAAAAAATTGTCTATATTTATATAGTTAATATACACCTATAAACTTCTGAAATTTTTATATTTGATATCTTATAATAAAAAAATTATTTTATAAAAAATATTTACACTTCACGGAAAATCATATACATGCTATCTATTTTTTTGTAAATTAATCTTTATATTTTGTAAAGTAAAAAATAAAGTTTGTATACTTTGTTTTAAACAAAGTCATGGTGTATATATATATATTAAAAATTAAAAGTAACTAAATATATAAGTATATATATATTTAAAAAAATGACTGTAAAAAATAATATATATATATAATTATAAAATAAATGTTAAAATAAAATTATTTAAATTTATACTTTTGAATGATAGTTTACGATAAATATTTTATATAAAAAAATTTAAATTAGCTAAAAACATGAAGAGTTTTATTTTTAAAAACATATAAAGAAGGGGTAAATAAGTTAAAATGTAAAAATAAAAAGTGAACAACTACTCAAATATTTCAATTTGGGGCTTATTTGAACTAGTACAAAAAGGGTACCTAACAACTATTAGCAGTTTTTTTTTTATAAATTTAACCAAACACTTTTGTTAGTTTTTGAAAACTAAAAAGCTCTCCAACAATTAAAACAAACACTCCCGAAATCAATTTCATATAAAATATTCTCAAGTTTAGAAAAATAGAAAATAATTAAATAAGTTGTTTATAATTAGTAATAAATATAATAAAATTTTATACATGCTAAACTTGTTTTGGTTAATATGATTGTGAGGTAATTGATAAATGTTTGAATTAAATACTAACAATTCTTAAGTATTAAAAAAGGATAAATATTTTGACAATAATAAAATTAAAAAATATTTATATTAGTTTTATTTATAATAAATCTCTAAAATATGAATAAAGCCATATTACATTATTTTTGTTGATAAAATATTTTATATTTTTAAATCCTACTTAATAAAATAGATGGGATTTTGAAGACTCAGAATTTGAACCTTGAGATAAAAAAATTAAAATTGTATTTGAGCCAAAATAATCTATAAGGTCATATATTCTCAATCTAAATATCAAGGTATTGTTGCATTTTTTCCCTTGGACAAAAAACCCCAGCTCCTCAAAATTGGCGGGGGCGGATCACGGGTTCCCCGACCCAAAAAATAAATTAATAAACAACATTAGGGTGTGTTAAAATCAAATAGGACCAAGAAATTGAATCAAACTAAAAATCGATTTGTTTCATTTGTTTAAACATTTCATTGATTTTTATTTTCAAAAAATTTTTATCTTTTAATTTTTAGTTTAGTTTTTATGTTTGAAAAAATGAACCGATCAAAAAACTAAAATTATTTAATTTAATTTTTAATTTTTATATTTTGCTCAATATCTATGTATTTTCATTTATATTTTTTTGTTTTTATAAAAAATATTTAATTTAATTATATTTTAACATATAAGTATATAAAAATTTAATAAATATTTATTAATAAATTTTAAAATTAAAAAAATAAAAAACCAATTGAATTGAACCAGAAAACCAAACCAATTTGATTTGACTCAATTTTGATATAGGGGTCAGTTCAGTTCGGTTCAGATCTAATCTCGGACTTCTGAAATACCGATTGCCTTAGGTCCGGTTCAGACCAAATCGAACTGACCGATTCACACTTACTTCAATGGACACGACGGGGAGTGGGGGAAAAAAGATTATCTACTATCCAATAAGCATTAGTATAATTTAAAAAAGACGAATATGTAATAATGTCATTCAATATGGAGCTATCTTTACACTTATCTCCTATTTTTCTCTCAAAAAACCTTAAAAAAATCTCCAAGCTCCACACTTATTCTACAAGAAGAATCCAATTTCCATTTACAGTTACCAGTGGTAGTAACAATAATAGTACAAGTGATAGAAATGTAAACTACTTGTTGTCAAATAAGCAGAAGAAGCTTTGGATTAGCGAAGAAGAAGATGAAGACGAAGATGAAGAAGACGAAGAGTCGAATACTTTATCATTAAGTATGAAGCCAGAAAGGAACATGGGTTTACTCGATGACTATGAAATGGAAGAACTTGACTGCCCTACTGACCCTAATCATCGAAGCGGTCTGCTCTCTCTCTATTTAATAAATTATAAAAAAAATTAAATAATTATTATTTAATGGAGGTCATTAATATATGGAGTATTTTATTGATGGAGATTTCACTGTATTATTATTTATATTTTTTTTAATTTAGTTTTATTTGTGTTGGTATTTATTTTTTTTTGACTGAAAATGAAGGGTATGTGGCTGTTGTTGGAAAGCCAAATGTGGGAAAGAGTACACTTTCCAATCAAATGATTGGTCAAAAATTGTCCATTGTTACTGATAAACCTCAGACTACTAGGCATCGGATTCTTGGTATTTGTTCAGCCCCTCGCTATCAGGTTTGATTTATTTATTTCTTTTTATTAACTATAATTCAATTCCTTCTCTTATCATTATATTCAAGAACATTTGTTGGCATCTAAGTAAATCTTAGTATAAATAAACTTCCCTTTCACAACTCTAATTGTCACGAAGGAATTGGACCTCAAAATGAAGATTCTGGTGATAATTTCCCACTTGTGTTGATCAAATATGTCAATTTGGTATTCAATCATATGAGCATTGTTTTAATTCCATTTGTGGGACTTAAAATTTTTTTAAAAATTGCTTGTAGATGATACTTTATGATACGCCTGGCGTTATTCAGAAGCATATGCACAAGTTGGATTCTATGATGATGAAGAACGTTCGAAATGCTGCCATTAATGCTGACTGTGTTTTAGTAATTGTCGATGCATGTAAAGTGCCTGAAACGGTGTGTTTTATTGTTTCTGGAATTGTTTGCAACATGTACGATATGATGTCTCTTTCCTGTTACATCCAATTTCTTGATTGTAGATTGACCAAGTGTTGGAAGAAGGTGTGGGTACCCTTGAAGATAAGCCACCTACATTACTTGTGTTGAATAAGAAAGACTTGATCAAACCTGGTGAAATTTCAAAGAAGCTCGAGGTCAGTACTTAAAGGGTAATATTTGTCTGGCCTTCTTAATTGCATTAATAATAATTAATGATGTTTTTCTTATTGCTCTGGTGTCTACAGCTCAGATAGTTGGTTAATTTTATGTTAAATTTGGTAGTGTTAAAGGGCAGATCAAAATCATAAAGTTGTTCTCCTATTTCCTGAAAGAGGCACCCTGACAATTAAATGCCTTCCAGTGCATTGGAAGAACTCAACTTTAATCTTACAATTATTGCAATGGTCATTTGACACTAGGTTGAGTGCATTTTTCTATGCAATGATAGGAAGACTTATGATCTGGTCTTTTAGTCAGTTTTCCAGAGCAAAACACATAACTATTGGTTTGTAGTTCGTTGTATCATTCACACTCACGATTTTACTGATGCAACCAGAATCATCTGGCTTATATTGTGTTGGGCAACTTTTTTGGTTGGTCGGTGTATGCAAGTTAGATTTTTAATCTCTCACGTTCAAACGTCATGGAATGTATGTGCATATCAAAGATCATGTTTTAAATATGATGATTCTCTCAATAATGTCTTGATCCAAAAGAATATTGCATTTTTTGCAGTGGTATGAGAAATTTACAGATGTTGATGAAGTTATACCTGTGAGTGCAAAATATGGGTATGGAGTGGAAGATATCAAAGATTGGATACTGTCAAAACTACCAGTTGGGCCAGCTTATTACCCAAAGGTACTGAAGAAACCCTTGTTTGTACTATCTTTCTAGTTTTACAGCAATCTCTGTTATTATAGTATTCCATTTGACCTTGTGCAGTGCCTTCCTATTAGAAGGTAGCAGGGATTTCATTTAGAGAAAAATGAAAAAGAAGGGAACATATGTGAATGAAACATGATATGCTGATGAAACCTATTTTTTGCTTTGGACTTATTACTCAATTATCCTTAATCATTAAGTAAATGCAATTCTCACATGAAATTTCGCTCGGCTGATGCAAGGCCAATAATTTTCAATAGCTATCATGTTTTACCACTCTTTACATATTGCTTGGTCTAAATTTCATTTTCTTTGCTTCAGTCTTTTATACTCTTTTCATCAGTGCATCAACGTGATATAAGCATCACTTTACAAAGGCATGCTCATACTTCATAACCAGCCTGACCCACCGGTTCTGGTCTCATGAATTAGGAACCACATCCTGAACTGGTTTTTAAACGTGATTTCCATTCTGAGCTGGTTTCGTGCTGCTTCAGTATCAGTTTAAATTGCAGTTCCATTATAAAAATAAATGATTTGTTTAGTGTAATTTAATTAAGAAAATTAACTAAGTTTGTGTAATTAGTATTGATAAATGTCTATCATAATTAACTTCTAAATTTATATGGATCAAAAAATTTTCATTTGGGACAAGAATGGTCTGTTGGTTCTGGTTTTGGTTTGAGAAGGAGAGGAACTAGGAACCAGGCCATAAAGGTTCAGTTCCAATCCTAAAGCCCATTAATTGGTTTTGGTTCTGTTTTGACTCATTGAGTTCTGAATCTGGTTATGGTTCATTTGAGCATGTCCACATCTGCTTATCCCAGCCGGTGCCACCATCATCTTCTTACTGACAAAAGTACCCTTTATTTCATCCTTCATCATTGCAAAGGATTTCTGTATGCCTTAACTTGCCTGTCAATGCTAGTTCATCAAAACTGAGAGAGAGAGGCAGAGCATTCATACAATCACACAAATTTACTAATTTCAGCAATGCATTTGGCTGAAATGAATCAATCTTCATTCAAGCTGATGTTTTTCTATTTTACTTTATTGGGTGATGTATGAAATTGAAGTGATCAAATATTCTTCA
>CANYLF010880144.1:0-17095 GCA_948193215.1 Bocquillonia castaneifolia | reverse complement strand
TTCCTATTAAATGTGATAATACAAGTGCTATTAGTTTATCCAAAAATCCTACTCAGCATTCTAGAAGTAAACATATAGATATTAAACATCATTTTATAAGAGATCATGTATCAAATGGAGATATTACATTAGAATTTGTTGATACTAATAATCAGCTTGTAGATATTTTTACAAAGCCTCTAAACAAGGAAAGGATGAACTTCATTAAGAGAGAGCTCAGTATGATTGATGGAAAGATTCTTTAATATAAATTTACTTTATGACACATTTGAATAAATACATCTTCAGAATTATTATCAAGGCTTGTTAGAAAACTTTTGAAATATATTGATTTGGTAAGATATTTTTACTATTTATTTGCATATTCAAATTGACTTTACACATCTTCAGAACTATTGTCAAGGCTTGTCAGAGAAATTTTGAAATATATTAATACGGTAAGATTTTTTTTCTGTTCATTTGCACGAGCACATAAGAGAACCCTTATAAATACTACACTCTTATTGCTTGATAGATGCATTCAAGTGCATTTTGTTTAAGCATCAGTTTCTACTTCCATCCTTTATTTCTTTAAAAAAAACCATGGATGAAATCTTTCTTCTCTCTTGTTTTCCTTTTCAAGTTAAAAGCTTTCCTCGTTCTAGGAATGACAAAATAGCTATTCAAAGAGTTCTCATTCCAAAAATCATTTTTGATATTTTTTTTTTCATAAAATATGGGATTTCAAAAGTTTTTGATGCTCAAGGTTGGCTTAAACTTTTCACCAATGAAAAACCGATATTTCCTTGGTTGGTTAAGCAGTTTTATGCCAATCTCATCTTCTCCCAAAATTCTCGCACTCTTAAATCTTTTGTTCAATGTAAAGAAATCACTCTTGATGATCCTACTCTTGGCAGGATTTTAAACATTCCTCACGAAGGATGGAGAATACAGAATTTATCAGATTGGTCTCTTTATCCAATTTCTCCTCTTGAACAAACTCGAATTGTCATGTCTGATGATTCATTTCAGTCCATATGTGTTCCTCATGTTGATCAACTCCCACCTTTTTCCAGAATCATTCATCATTTGTGTTTCTACAATATTTTTCCTAGAGATCCTGAACTTCTTCAAGTTTCTAAGTAAGATATGTCTTTTATTTCAATGCTCATATCCAAAAAAACCAATAAATCTTCTAGGTTCAATCCTTTCTTTTATGGCTTTCGTGGTTCAAAAAATCTCTCATTACCATATGGTGGAATTCTAACTCATGTTTTTGAACACTTTGGAGTTAATTTAGATGGTAATAAGTATATCTTTAAGCAACCATTCCAAACTCAATTCTTGATCAGTTAATTCTTTCTACCATAGAAAATGAGCACCGTCGCAAATCTAAAGGGAAACAACCTATAGTAGTGAATGAAGTAATAGAAGTGCAACATATTCCTCAAATTCCTACTATTGGTTCAGTGGAGTTGAATCCGCCACAATTTCAACAACTTGCTCAATCATCCACTTTGCATTCCCTTGAAGATCTTTACTCTTTAATCCAAGACACCAATTCTCGCTTGATAACCATTGAGCAATATTTATTATTTTTACAAGAACAACAAGCACAAACCAATCAGACTTAAACTGATTTAATGACTATTCTGGCCAAAATGCTTTCCTCATCATCTTAATTTCATTTTCTTTATTTTATGCTTTTGTATTTTGCTGAGGGGGAGCTTTTTGTCTACCCTAATGTTTTATTTATCCTTCTAGTACCCTTTTTGGTTGATGACAAAAAGGGGCAGAAAAATAAAAACATTTTTTATATTTTTAACATTATCTTGTACTTTTATATTTTTTTGTACTTTTATACTTTTTGTAAACTTAATGTTTTGTCATCATCAAAAAGTGGGAGATTGTTAGCCCCGAGATTTCACTAATGATTTTGATGATGTAAAATATTAAGTTATTCACTAATATATTTGTTAAGTGTTTTTCAGATATTATAATATAAAAGGATGCATATTTTTATTGGATGAAGTAAACATTTTGTACAAGTCACAATTTATATCTTAGTCAAGTGAACATGAATTAACCTTTTTAAAATGCTTGGTGTTTTAGTTTGGGTGGATAGGCTTAAGCGTAAATCTTATTAAAACACTTGGGTTAATGGTGTATTGTTAGCCCCGAGATTTCACTAATGATTTTGATGATGTAAAATATTAAGTTATTCACTAATATATTTGTTAAGTGTTTTTCAGATATTATAGTATAAAAGGATGCATATTTTTATTGGATGAAGTAAACATTTTGTACAAGTCACAATTTATATCTTAGTCAAGTGAGCATGAATTAACCTTTTTAAAATGCTTGGTGTTTTAGTTTAGGTGGATAGGTTTAAGCGTAAATCTTATTAAAACACTTGGGTTAATGGTGTATAGTTTATTTGGATAGGTTCAAGTGTAAACCTTATTAAAACACTTGAGTTAATGGTGTTTAGTTTAGGTGGATAGGTTCAAGTGTAAACCCACATGAATTAACCTTTTTAAAACGCTTGGTGTTTTAGTTTAGGTGGATAGGTTTAAGTGTAAATCTTATTAAAACACTTGGGTTAATGGTGTTTAGTTGAGGTGGATAAGTTCAAGTGTAAACCTTATTAAAACACTTGGGATAATGGTGTTTAGGTTAGGTGGATAGGTTCAAGTGTAAACCTCAATAAAACATTTGGGTTAATTGGTGAGAGTTTTTGAGTTAAAAGTTAAAGACATATAGTAAAAGATAAAATATGTCATGGGCTAACTAAACCTACAATTTATGCACATTGGACATGGTATATTGGAAGTTTAGGACTTAAGGAAAACTAAATGTGCAGAATCAATTTCGGATGGGCTAAATTAAACGAATTAACTGCAGTAATTGGGCAATAATCATATTATAAATTATATATGGATTGAAAGCACAATATGTCTAGTGTTCAGAAAATTTTTTATTTGAATTTTTGGAGTTGAAAAAATAAAGATATGAATTTTTGAGTGATTTATGGTCATGCTGTCAGACAAGGGACTAAACACATAGGTTGTATACAAACTTATTCCAAAAATTATAGAAAAATTATTTGAATGTGAACCTTGGTAGGGTTGTATCTTTAGAAGTCTACTTTTCAATGCAAAAAATGGTGGAGCATTTTGAATTTTCTACAAGGAGATATTCTTGTTTGAATACAGACTACTCCAGCTATAAGTCAATGCTTTAGGCGTCCATTGTTTGAATTATTGCAACAATCTATGAATCTCCAGAAATGGTGCCATATATTGTTGAAAAGGTATGGATGTCTAGTTTCTAACAAAAAAGGAATCATAACTTTTCAACAATCAGAGCTGGAGGTATTGAATTTTGAAGGAGACATGCTACATTTGTTAAGCAAGCTGGCAGCCATGAAGAATGGAGCCTCACCAATCAAGTTTGAATTTCTTGGTTGATTGAGAACAGCCATTTCTGATTTCTTGCCTATAAAAGGAGGTATTTTAGGCATCAAAACATACACAAAAGGTTGAAGAAAGAATAGCAATTAAGAGTCACAATATTCATAAGTTATTTGAGAGTTTATGTTGTAATTGTGAGAAAAACCTTCATTCTTCTTCTTATAATTTTCACTTTGTTTTTGTATTGTGTGAGAGATACTAAAACACAAGGAAAGGTTTAAGTGTGTACCTTGAAAACACTTGGATTTTGGGTCTTGAGTGTAAGCCATAAAAGTACTTGAGTTAGGTTTGTGAGTTAGCCTTAGAAAATTCATCTATAAAGGTTGAAGATAGCCTTAGAAATCTTCATTGTAAAGGTAGTGAGATAGCCTTGTAAATCTCATATTGTAAAGGTTGTAGATAGCCTTGAAATCTCCATTGTTTTCTATTTGTGGTCAGTGGAACCCCAAAGAGTGTCTTTAGGAGAAGTGGACGTAGGTCAAGTTGGGACCGAACCACTATAAATTCTTATTCATTCTTAAAAGCAATTTTTTTTATTTTCTATTCCGCACCAATTCACCCCCCTCTTGGTCATTTCAAAAGTGATCACATAATTGAGCATTCCTTTAAAATATTTTTGTCAAGAAAGTTATGAATGAAACTGGAAGTTGCTTTCTCAAAAAAAAAAATAATGAAGACAAAAGAAAAAAAATAAAAAGAAAAAAATGATTGAAAAAACAAAGAAAGAGCAAAGAAAATTCTTACAAAAGAAAAAGGCAAAAAAAATTTTGAAAAGAAAGTGAAAAAAAGAAAAAAAGTGAAAAAGAAATGAAAAAGAAAGTAAGAGCAATGAGTATCCTTGATGTAGTTCCTATTTTTAGAATACTCTTGACAAGTAAACTAAGTTGGAATGCATTCCTTCACAAGTTGACATTCTAGGAGTTATAGTGCATTTACCCTTTTTTCTCCCTCTGAAATCCTACCTTACCTAAGCCCCATTACAACAATGAAAGAACATTAGATTTGCATTCCAATACATTCAAGTGGAGGACTTATGATTAAAAGGCAAGCATATAGTTGAGCATTCATATGTCATGACTTGAGTGTAAACATTGCCCCCTAAACAACAGAGAGTTTTTATGAGAACTGTAAGAGTGTTGAGTTGATTGTATTCATATTCGAATGTGCAAGAAAAATAATTTTCACTTTGATTTGGTTTTGAAAAGCTTTTTCATTAAAATTTCCATTGATTGAATTTTTCTGAAAATAAACTTTGAAAATCCAAAGGGATGATTTATGACAGCGGTAATGTCTTATGCAGTTAGTAAAGTACATTTTTGTTCCATTGTTAAATGGATAAAGATTGACTCTGAATTTTTACCAAATTTGCTTATCATATGATTAGTGTCATTGCATTCAAGCTAGAAAAGGAAACATCGGGCAAATAAAGTGAATAAGATATGAGACCAATAAGGGTGCATTCACTTAGCTACTTATATGCCACATTTGCCCTACCAATTAGAACTTGAACAAATGCTTCGGGGCAAGTCTTTGGCATGTACAATCCAATAAAGCACCAAATGCTTGGGGGCAAGTCTTTGGCATGTACCGTCCAACATAACACCAAATGCTCAAGGACAAGTCCTTGGCTCGTACAATCCAACATAACACTAAAAGAAACTCATGAAAAACAAGTTTCCACCATGAATAAAATTAACATTCCAGTCAACCAATGGTTGATTTCAATATCAATTACACTAGATTCTTTTGGTTTTGGAGTCTGCCTCTCATTTCTAGTTCTAGGTCCTATTCTATGCCAGTCTTCACATCATCAAGGAGCCAAAGCATGAACAAGCTCAGTCCCGGCAATCCAGCTCGCAAGCTCAAATATGTGCGCAATTCCCTCCACTAAGGACGATGATCAAATCACTAGTGCTAAACAAAAGATCGAGGAGCAGAACCATACTCACAACTTCATTCATTTCATGTAGCATAGGTCATGACATATCATGCACCTATAGGACATAGTGTTAGGATAAGAATTTTTACATGCAACATGCAACATGCATTAGCCTTTGTATCTGTAACATATAAGCACGCGACATGCATTGGATTAAGAATAAATATATTCCACGCATCCCATGCAAGACATACATACTTCTATCAAGTGAAACAATAAAAACCACACTCGAAGGCATGAAAGTCCAAAGACAATGAAGCATCTTGCAATGATCAATATCTCGTAAAGATATCAGTCTTGCAAAGGCAACATCTCACAAAGATACTAGTCTTGCAAAGACATTAATTATCTCGCAAAGATACCTATCTTGTAAAGGCAGCATCTCGCAAAGATCATCATCATGCAAGGATACAACAACTCACAAAGCCCATCATCTCGCAAAGATACCAGTCTCACAAATGCAACATCTCTAAAAGACACTAGTCTCGCAAAGGCAACATCTCGCAAAGATACCAGTCTCGCAAAGGCAGCATCTAGCAAAGTTATTAGTCTCTCAAAGGCAACATCTCGCAATGATACCAGTCTCAAAAAGGCAGCATCTCACAAAGATCATCATGTTGCAATGATACAACAACTCGCAAAGGTCATCATCTCGCAAAGATACCAATCTCACAAAGGCAGCATCTCGCAAAGATACCAGTCTCGCAAATGCACCATCTCGTAAAGATAACAGCCTCGTAAAGTTACCAATCTTGTAAAGGCAGCATCTCACAAAGATCATCATCTAGCAAAGATCAAGTCCAACTAGGGGTAAATTTCAGAGATATTACAGTCACCATTCCTTGAAGAAACCAAAAATTCCCCAGTAGAGTAGACATCAATGTGTGAATTAATCCCTAGTGGTAATCCCCATGGAGTTTCATCAAGGCAGCCAAGGTCCGAGGTGAGGTTTCATTCTCTAAAGTAGAGGTATGCATTTCTTTTCCCAAAAATTATGTGTTAGTGCTTTATCATCATTTTCCCTATCATTGTTTAATATTACAAATCTCCAACAAAGCGGGGGCAAACTGTAGACACCTAATTTTTAGATGCAAGAATGGGGAAGTGGCTCGGAGGTCCTAATGATGATCATTCATGTTTCAAAAGCATGAATCAAGTAATTGGTAGCCTTGATTGATCACGTATGTGTTTTTAGAGTCATTTTTTAACATTAAAAAAATATGTTTTCTGCATTAAACATCTGTTTGACCTAATTTTGACCTGAAATCATGCAATTTTCAGACAGCTTTCATCATAACATTCTGTAAAGGCATCAGAATGATTTGAAATTTTATAGCATGATAGTTTAGGTCATTCTACATGTTTTGTCTATCATGCACTTTTTAAAATCCGGACGTTTTGGGCCCCAAAAGGACCCAACACCAATCTTGGAAGGCAATTAGGCCCAACGCCACTATGATAGTGGAGTTGGTGCCCAACACCACTCCATCGAGTGGTGTTGGTGTCCAAACGCCACTATTTCATTGTAGGCAATTCGAATTTGAATTTTGAATGTTTAATCTCATTTTCAAACTGCAAATTCAAAGATTAGATTGAGATCTTTATCCATTCTTTTCAAAATTCAAAGCTTTTATTATCATCTTTATCTTTTGTTTTGAATTTAAAAGTATAGATCATAATCATTATCCATTTTTTTCAATTTTTAAAGAGCAGATCATAATCATCATCCATTTCTTTTGAATTTTAAAGCACAGATAGCTTCTATCCTACAAGATTTGAATTTGAATTTGAATTCTAGCTCAATAATTAAGCTACTCACAGGAAGCTCTACCTATAAATGACGTTCATTTTCTCTTCAGGGGGAGGCAGAAATCAACATACAGAAGCTTTGTCAAAATTAACTCACAAGAAAACATAAAAATTAATTGTATTCATAAAATCACTTTTTCATTCACTATACTGGAGTTCTGGGTTTTCAATTTCCATTGGCATTCACTGAAGTTAAAATCATCCTTGCATTAAAGTTAAAGTACGTGATCAAAGAAAGCAGAGGAGCCAATCAAAACTTATAGAAGCTGAGGCACCTCAAGCCTTCATGTACGTGCAGTGCTATTCTTATTAAAGTTGAAATCCTAGCATGTAGAACCATTTCATCTCAGGTGACTGCTGTAAGTGTTCTAAATCCCTAAAACAAGTGAATTTTTATGATTATGATGCAAATACCATGATTCTTGTTCATTATGTGGATTGATTGATTCATCTGCTCCATTTTTGCCTAAAAAGTGAATTTGAATGTACGTACTGTGTTTTCTGCTTTTCTTTCATGAATCTTGATTTTATGTCTTGAGGCATGATTGTGAGTTAGATTTGGTTTATTAATGATTTCTATAGTGTTTATAACATGATTGTATGATTTACATATGATTTGCATGGTTAAAATATGTTTTTGAATGTTCAGTATGTTTACTGTACATAAATATATAAATGCTTGTTTGAATGGATTTATGTTAAATGTCATCACAGATCATTTATAGGTTATTTTTGCATCATTCTAACGTGATTAATATGACTTATGCATGTTGTAATTGATTTTGCATGATTCTTGTTGAAAGCAGTTCATTGTATGTTCTATATGTTTTGCATGTTCACTGTATGTTTATTATGATTAGCTTTAACATGTTGTAATTGTTGTAATTAATTGCCATGAAATGATTTGTCATTTTACAAGCACTTCTAGGTTGTTTTCATTCTAGTTGTGTTTTCTATCAATTTTTAGGCTTGGTAAACCTAGAAATTGCGTTATTCAATGTTTCTGGTTGTTCTATCCATATTGGGTGAGCAACGCCACTATTCCGAGTGGATTTGGTGCCCAACGCCACTCCCATAGTGACAGTGAGCCCCAACACCACTCTTCAGAGTGGCGTTGGGAGCTCCAGAACCCTAAAGAGTGGCGTTGGTGCATGGATGGGTTTCTTTAGTGTTTTTAAGCTTTTTTAGGTAAAAATGTCACGTGGAATGCAGAGATCAAGTAAGTTTTCTAACCTTCTTTGGTAAGAATTAGTATGAAAATGCATGAAAGTGGTTTAATAATGCTCATTTGGTAATCTTAGGTTAAAATGGTAGAAACTTAGGTTGTGTTGCTGTGTTGGTTGTATTTGCTATCATCTTTTGCATCTAACGGACTAATAATGGTTCGGTAATGTAAAACTAATCCTTGTTTATATAGAAACTCACCTTTTAACATGTTAATATGTTGTAAAATGTAAGTCATATTTGTACGCTTTATTTTCTTTGGTTTGAGGAAATGAAGGTTGATATAATCCTATGAGTTGTTTATAAAAAACCATGCCATAAGAATGCATAAGTCCTATCTTGGAATCTCTGTGTTTTAAAGTGTCTTATGCTTTCTTAAGGGAATCGAGACGCGCACCAATGGATTTCCTGATGCCGGTTTAGGTGGCGACTTACACTATTAGCTCCCTATGCAAAAGGCACAGTGCTGCAGTCGTCGTTATGACGTGGATTACTGAAGTAACCCCTTCTTATCCACAACATGTATGAGACCCTATTTGGTAGAAAAATCCATAAAAATCCGTAACTGGCTATTTTACAACGTTCAGAAATGGCTAGTAACAGCTATATTTTTTGAAATTTGAACCTACTTCACAGCCACGATCAAAGTGATCGCGCCCGCGAGATTTGAAAAACCTGGTTATAGTCAAATTACCCTGTGATCTCTTAAAAAATTATGTCTAATGTCTATGTGCTTGCTCCTAGAGTATTGAATTGAGTTCTTTGAAAGATTAATGGCACTAGTATTGTCACACTTGATAGAAATGTGATCAATATAAAGACCATAATATCTCAATTGTTGTTTCATCCACAAAACTTATGATCCACAATAACCCGCCGCTACATATTTGGCTTCGACTGTTGACAAAGCAATAATTACTTATTTCTTAGAGCACCAAGAAACTAAGTAATTGCCAAGTAGTTGACATGTGTCGAAAGTAATCTTCCTATCCATCAAACTACCGGCATAATCCGAATCCAAGTATGCAACTAAATTAAATGCAACACTCTTAGTATAACATAGTCCTAAATGCATAGTGCCATGTAAATATTTCAAAATTCTTTTGATGGCATGCAAATGTGATTCTTTAGGACATGCTTGAAAATAGGCACACAAACATGTAGCAAACATAATATCGGGTCTAGAAGAAGTTAAATAGAGAAGTGAGCCAATGATACCTCTATACTTCTTTTTATCCATATTCTTGCCCTTCTCATCTTTGTCCAATTTAGTTGTGGTGCTCATTGGATTCTTGCTAGGCTTGCATCCTTCCATCCCAAACTTCTTGATCAACTCCTTATTGTACTTGGCTTGGTTGATGAAGATGTCATCTTTGCCTTGCTTGATTTACAATCCCAAAAAGAACTTGAGCTTAACCATCATGCGTATCTCAAATTCCTTAGTCATGCACTTAGCAAACTCCTTTCATAAATTCCTATCAGTAGCACCAAATATGATATCATCAACATAAATTTGGAAAATGAGTATGTCATGCTTGGGTCTTTTTATGAAGAGAGTAGTGTCAACCTTCCCGTTTTCAAAACCATTTTCGTAAAAAAATGAACTAAGGCTTTCATACCAAGCTCTATGAGCTTGCTTTAAACCATACAAAGACTTAGTTTGTTTGAAACCATGTTTAGGAAAATCAAAACCGGGAGGTTGTTCAACATACATTTCCTCTTCAATGAAACAATTTAGAAAAGAACTTTTAACATCTATTTGAAAAAGTTTGAAATCCATGAATGATGTAAATGCTAAAAGAATTTTAATGGCTTATAATCTTGCTACGGGTGCAAAAGTCTCATCATAGTCGATGCCTTCTTCTTCGTTATACCCTTTAGTAACTAATCGGGCTTTGTTTCTAATGACTTGACCTTGCTCATCTAATTTGTTCCTAAAAACTAATTAAGTACCAATAATTGGATGTTCCTTAGGTCTAGGAACTAAGTTCCAAACCTTCTTCCTCTCAAATTGATTAAGCTCTTCTTACATAGCAAGAACCCAACTCTCCTCATAGAGGGCCTCATCAATGTTCCTTGGATCAATTTAAGATAGGAATGTAAGATCAGAATCTGAGAATTTAAGTTGGTTTCAAGTACTTACACCCTTAGAGGTCTCACCAATGATGTTATCCTTGGGATGATCTTTGGAGAAGATCCATGTTGGTGGAAGATCTTCATGCTCTTGTTGGTGATCCACATGAGCTTGATCATCATCACTTTGTCCATCATCATGTTCTTCTTATGATGAGTTGTTGAGCTTCTCTTTATCCTCATTATCCTTAATGTTAAGCTTTTCAAAGGAACCTACAAAATCATCACAAACACTACCTTTCACAAGATCAAGTTTGCTTAATTAATTGAAGGTAACATGCATGGACTCTTCAACCACTAGAGTTCTTTTGTTAAAGACTCTATAAGCCTTGCTTGAGGTGGAATTGCCTAAAAAGGCTCCCACATCCATTTTGGATGCAGATTTCTCAAGGTTGTCCTTGGTATTGAGAATGTAACACTTACAACCAAATACTCTAAAATAAGAAATATTGGGTGTTTTACCATTCCACAACTTATAATGGGTTTTGTTCAAAATATTTCTTTTGAAAACTCTATTTGAAATGTAAAGTGATGTGTTGACGGCCTCCGCCCAAAAGTAGGATGGTAATCCATACTCAATGAGCATTGTTATAGCCATCTTAATCAATGTATGGTTCTTCCTTTCAACAACACTGTTTTTTTGGGGAGTTTTAGGACAAGAAAAATTGTGTGAAATTTCTCTTTTCAAACAAAACTTTTCAATAAATTCATTTTCAAATTATTTTCCATGATCACTTCTCAAAGAAATTATGAAATAACATTTTTCATTTTGAACATGTTTTGCAAAAGATTTAAAAGCATCACTCTTATGAGTTAGAAATGCAACCCAAGTGTATCTAGTATCATCAATAATGACATAGGTGTAGTGTTTTCCACTCAAGCTTGCAACTCTAAATGGTCTATCCAAATCCATATGAAGTAATTCAAGTGGTCTAAAAGTACTTACTTAGTTCTTTAGCTTGAATGAGGATTTTGCTTGCTTTCCCTTTTGACAAGCCTCACATATCTTGTCTTTGGAGAATTTAATCTTTGGTAGGTCTCTCACAAGCTTCCCCTTTCTTAGGCTTTCAAGTAAATCCATGCTAGCATGCACAAGCCTTCTATGCCAAAGCCAAGCATCGTTGCTAATAAACACAAGACACTTCACATTTTGGTTAGTAAGATTATGTAGGTTAATTGTGTAGACATTTTTAGATCTTTTGCGCTTGAAAACTACCTTATCATCCAAGGATTTGGTAACAAGGCAAGTGTTCAAGTCAAAAATAACCTTATCACCTTTGTCACATAATTGACTTACACTAAGTAGGTTATGCTTCAAACCATTAACCAAGAGCACATTTTCAATGCAAGTAGAAGAGTCATTACCTATGGTGCCAATATCAATTACCTTACCTTAGCATTGTCACCAAATGTGACAGTTCCACCTTTCTTCTTCTCAATTTTGGAGAAAAGCTTTGAATCACCGGTCATGTGCTTGGAGTATCCACTATCTAAATACCATAAGCTTGCCCCAATGGTTTCCTTTGAGCATCCCTACAAGCACAAATAAAATTATTTATTCTTAGGTACCCAAATGAATTTGGGTCATTGGGGGTTAACCTTAGCAAACTTGCCTAAGCTAAGTTGCTCCTTTCTAATGTGGCAAAACACATTAATGTGTCAAAACACATTAATGTGTCCTTGCATTAAACAATAATGATAATGGACATTAAGATTGGAGGTTCTTGTCTTAAAACCATTTGCCTTTTAGTGTGATGTTTTTTAGGAGTTTGGCTTTTAGGGAGAGGCTTGCCTTTGGGATTACCTTGAGGCTTTCCTTTTGGCTTGCCTTGAGAAGGTTTTACTTTCTTGGCCAAAAAGCCATTTGATGGCTTTCCCTTATACATAGACTTAGGCTTTTGAGCCTTTGTCTTAGCCACATCAACACTAGAGGTTTGTGGTGGTGGTGATGATTTGACATATGTAGTTTTAGGAGCACTACATGAGGTTGAAGCCTCATTGAATCCCAAACCATGTCTCACAAGGGGAGGCCTTTATGACACTAATAAGGTATCAAGGGTCTCTTTTCCCTTACAAAACTTAGTGATGGACTCTCTCAATTCCTCAACCTCATTTTTCAATGTTTCATTCTCTTTAGAAAGAGTCATCATTGTTGAGGTTTTGAATTGAGCCACTTGTAGTTAACCTTTAAGTGCTCCATTGGAAATCTTAAGAGCTTCTACTTGATCTTTTAGCTTATTAACTTCCTTATCATTTTCTACACATTTATTTTGAGCATCATCCATCATTTAATGGTAGAGAGTTCACTTGAAGTTAAGCTCCTTGATAAAGTCAATTGCCTCATCATCATCATCACTACTATAAGAAGAAAAAGAAGAGCTAGAAGTAGAGCAAGAATAGTTTACCTCATTTAAAGAGTGCTCTAAAGCCATGAAAGCTAGATTGGCGGTCTCATCACCACTCTCACCGTCACCATCATCTTCTTGTTGAGAAGAGGATGTGAATTCATCATCTTCATCCCAATTAGCATTATAACCCTTCTTGTGCTTTCCTTTGAGAGTGGGACAATCCAGTTTAATATGGCCTTTCCTTCCACATTCAAAGCACTTTGGAGTGGTGCCACTCTTCTTCAAGTCTTTGCCTCTTGTTCTATTCTTGCCCTTTCTAGGATGTCCATCCCTTGACTTGATCATCTTGAGTACTCTCTTGGAGAGCATCACCAAGTCTTGTTCACTTGGACCTCCTTTAGCCTCACTTTTTTGGCTCCTCACTTTGCTCTTATGAGGCCTTAAGAGTAAGCGATTTCTTTCTTTTTATCTTTCTTCTCTTCTCCTCAAGCTTCTCATCTTCCTCATCATTCATAAGGTTTATCTCATAGATCAAGAGGTTACCTATGAGTTCATCGATGCGAAGAGTAGCTAGATTCTTGGATTCTTCAATGAATACAATCTTTGCCTAAAATTTCTTTCTAGACAAAGATCTTAGGATCTTTTTGTTTACTTCTTCTGGGCTATATATCTTTCCAAGCTTCTTTAGCCCTTCCACCAATGAGAGAAGCCGGTTGGTAAGTGAGGTGACTTTCTCATTGGCAACCCTCTTGAAGGTCTCATATTGATAGACAAGAAGCTTTATCCTCTTGTTCTTCACATTGGTCGTGCCTTCATGATAGTTCGCCAATATCTTCCATATAGAGTGGGTGGTTGTGCAATGTTGCACTCTAACAAATTCTTCTTTAGATAAAGAGCCAGAGAGTATAGACATCGCTCTTTTATTTCTCCCATTATTCTTCCTATGTGCCTCCACCCAATCCTTTCTTTAAAGAACCGTTTTCACTTCTCCAACCATTTTTATTGGTGGTGTCCATTCCGTTAGGATTTGATCCCAAGCATCGATTTGATCACTATCCAAGTTGGATTGCATACGCACTTTCCAATATGGATAGTCACTTCCATCGAAGTAAGGTCTCAAACTTTCAAAGCTCTCACCAGCCATATATTCTTGATCTTTTGACTACCAATTAAGGTAGAATGAGAAACAAGGCTCTGATACCAACTAAAATACCCAAGATGAGTGGGGTGAATTGGTGCAAAATTAGAAATTAAAAATTATTTCAAAGATGAAAGTGTTATAGTGGTTCGATCCTAACTTGACCTGCGTCCAGTTTACCCAAAGACACCTTTGGAGTTCCACTATTACAAATGTGACTACAAAGGAGATTTCTAAGGCTATCTCCAACCTTTATAAGTGAGATTTTTAAGGCTATCTTACAACCTTTACAATGTAGATTTCAAAAGCTATCTCCAACCTTTACAAATGAGTTTTACTAAGGCTAACTCACAACCCAACCCTAGTGTTTCCCAATCCTCACAATAATTGACACTAGTACAACACTCAACCCAAGCAACAAATGCTCTAGAGCTCTAACTACCCACACACCAGCAAACTCTTACAAGAGTAAATGCTAAGAAAGTTGAGAATTAAATTTATAAGAGTTTGGCTATCAAAGAATTAATGTGCTTAGTTAAGACACATTTATGATGGGTATTTATAGCCAAAATACCCAAAACTAGCTGTTAGAAATACCCCTAAAGTTGTCTCTAATGGATAGTGAAAACTGCACTAAATGCACTGCAAGGTGTAAAGTTGCGGAGGTGATAAAGCTCGCTGCGGCAGTTATCTACAAAAACTAGTTCAACGGCTAGTTTTCCTTGAGATCCTACGAGGGTCGCGGGGTGACATCCTTGGTCGTGGTCGCGATGACACTGCCTATTGGAAAGGTGCTTCTGGACTTGTGGATCGCGCTAATTATAGAGTGTTTGATGGCGTGACACACTCTTGAATCCAATTCCTGCCATGATGGTCATGGACATGATGTCACTATCGTTAGCGCGATCTCCAAGCTTGGATCTTGCCCTAAGCTTCTACTTCTTTGATCGCAAGGGCAATCACCTTGTCACGGGTGCGATCATCATGATTGAATCATGCCTTAAGCTTCTACTTCTTTTAATCACGGGGGAGATCACTATATCGTGAGGGTGATCAATGAATGTTGATGAAGCTTTAAGCTTAAGGACCTGGTCGCGGGGGCGATGTCCTTGGTCGCTGGCGCGAGCTTAGTGCTTTGACAAGGCCTTGATAAGGTATACCTTCTAGACCTTCTGTCACGGGTGATCCCCTAATCACATGTGCGATCCCCTAATCACATGGGCGATCCAAAATGATCTTCAATGCTTTAGGCTTGATAGCGGGGGTGACACACACATCGCAGGAGTGATGAAACATCTAGTAGGTTCATGAAGTTTGGTTCTTGTCAATCCTGGACACGATCTTCTTTGGTCCCGAGCGAGATTGAGATCGTGGGGGTGATCATGCCTATTGCGGGCATGATTTACAAGTCACTTTTCCAATCTTTAAAATTACTTCTTGAAACTCAACCTACACACTTGGAAACTTTGTCAAACACTTAATTAAGGTTGTTAAGCTCAAAATAAATTCAATTGAAAGCACTTAGGCCAACATTTATAATTTTGTAGGAGTTTATTTTGATTGATTATATTTGTATCCTTTAGATATAATTTAATTCATTCATCTAAAGGAATTTAAAATATTTATCTTATATTTTTTAATAACAATTTACAGCGATTTAATTATTTTTGTTGATATTTAAATTATCCCTTTACTTAAAGGAATAAAAATAAAAATTATTCTTTAATTTAATTATGCATTTTTTTAAATATTATTTTTAATGTAAACTTATTATTTCATCCATAAAAACTAATTTAATTTTTTTTTTATTACGTACATTATTATTGTTAATTATATTTTATCATTAAAATAGACCATAGGATTTTAATCTAACTCATCTCCACCATTCATTTTAAATAGTTTCTAGCCACTAATTTTTTCATGACCCAATCTAAACAACTCATTTAAGGTTTTATTCTTAACCATCTGATCTTAATTATATTTAATCCACACCCTCCATTCAATTTAACCTGAAGTCCCCCCACACACTTCCTTCCCTTTCTCCATCCTTCTTTCCCTTTCTCAACTTAACACTTAGAGATGGCAAAATGTATCATATCCATGGGTATCCACCCAAACCCTACCTAGTCAAGCAGGATAATACCCGGTTTGACTAGGTAATGGGTACGGGTAGTACCCATACCTGAAAAATATAACAGGGTACAGGTAGGGTATGGATAATATATTATCCTATTCATATCCATACATTATTAGATTTTACCCATATTCATACCCACATGTTTGTTTATTTTTTAATTTAATACAATATAGCTATGGTTATGCTACAAGTTATTATGATAATGATAATGATATTGTAGAATGTTCAGATATGATATATATTTGTATATATTATTTTTACTTCCACGCATAAAATATTTAGATGAAATACACAAGCTTTCTATCCATAACATATATAAGGTTAATATTTTTTATGATTATGATATATATTTTTACTTAATTACTAATTTACACTTTCTTTTTAGATTCTAAAATATGTGTTAAATGATTTGAGTTGGTGCAATTATATTTCAATTGTCAAAATATTAAAATAACTAGTTATTTTGTGTTTTTATAATTGAATATAGTTAGGTTTAAAAACTTGAATAAATTTGTGTTTGATTTTAGTATTTTCAAATAGTTTCTTCTATTTATATATTCTTTAATGTTATTTTATTTAATTTAATGACGTTAAATTTATGTAAATATTTTATAAATTATTACACACATGTGTTTGCCCGAACCCTTATAAGTTTAGGTATGGATACAATTTTCTTCACCCACTGGAGTATGAATATGGATATGGGTACGATATAGTTTTTTTTTTTTTTTATTTGGATATAATGCCCTACCCACACCCTACCATTGCGATTCGTAACTGCACCCTCCATTCTTGCTGCAATCCTCCTCTCCCTCACTCTTCACTCTTACTTTTCCTCTCACTCTATTTCTTTTCTTAGTTGTACTCTCATCTTTAACCATTACTCTCTTTCCCCTTCTATTTCTTCTATTGACT
>CANYLF010880082.1:0-14170 GCA_948193215.1 Bocquillonia castaneifolia | reverse complement strand
CACCATATATATAACGTAACTAATATTTGTATAAATAATAATTTAAAAGCAACCATATAAAGGAAAGCACGAAATTCTAATATACATAATATAAATATAATATTAACTCACAGAGATTGATTGTGCGCCTCTTAATACTCCGGTGCCACTTGCCCTCCTTAGCCTCTAGAACTCTCCAAAGGAGCGAAATTCCCCTAGCAAGGCTCTTGCACAGCTCACGTGCCTCCAACAGCCTTCGTTCGCGTGAAACAAAGCAAAATAACCACCTCCACCATTATCGCCGGTGACGTTCAATCTCCATCCTCTGATGCTTGTTTTGATCACTCTCAAGCTCTAATCCTCTCATTTTTTGACGATCTACAAGTTTTCGAAGTGTATTTGGCCGGAGCACAACGACAACAGCTCAAACGAAGGAGGCCGACGGTCATAAAATTTGTGAAGCTCACCACTCTCTCTCTAGGCTATGAAAACTTGATTTCTTGGTGTTAATAGAAAGCTTACTTCCCTAGCTTTCCATCAAGACCAAATTCGTTCAATTTGGTGATAAAAAATGCAAGAGCTCCGTCGGAGAAGAAGAGGTATCTACAGTGTAAATGTGAGGGGTTTCAGGTACTATTCTGGTTATTTACTTTTAAACTTTTTGCTACCAATAAGCCCCTCCAGCTGATATGGGTATATATAGAACAAACTTTTAAAAGTTGCGATTTAGTCCAAAAATGAAATTACTTGTTATTTTTAATACCCTTTATTCTACAATTTTTACTACTTAATAATATAATTATTTAACACATAATATGATAAAATTAGCTTGAAATACCGTTCCAAATAATAAATTTTGAATTCTTAAAATCTTTAGTTACTTAACTTCCAATTCCGAATTAGACTTGAACTTGAGAAAATTCACGAGTATTACATATTTGAAAATTAGTATAACAGTTTCCCCAAAATAATTATTTACTCATTTTAGAAAAATTTGAGTTCAAATAATAATAATAGTAATAATATAATAAGATCAAAGTTAATAAAAATATTAGAAGACTAAAAATTAATTTATTAAACAAGAGGATTTACTTATGTATTTATTTCCAAGATTTGAATTAACTATTAAATTTTTGTTTTTAACAAGAAATAAACTTTACTTAACAATTAGAATAAATTTGAAAATTTCGGTTATTACATACTTTCCCCTTTGTTAAAATATATAATTAGTGATTAATATAAATCTATAATTATTACATACTTTTAACCAACGAAATACGTGTGTGGGAGAAATAAGGTTGTAAGGCCTGCCATTTGGCAGTAATTGTTACTTGTACAGCTAACGATTTTCATGTTTCCTTGTCATGCATACATGCTTCTACATCTCATGCATACTGCTAACGCCTCTGTTTTGCAATAAATATTGAGTATCAGTCGGCTTGGGAATGAGTAGGAAGACGTTTGGTTAGAGGTTGTGTTGATCCAAGAGTTTTTAATCTGAGCAGAATGGCCGAATCATGTCAAACCTTGGATATGGAGGCAATGATGGCTGCTTTGATGATTATGATTAGGGAAGAGGTCCAGAATGCTATTAACATTGATAGGACACCGGAGGATCCACCTCTTGAAGGGGAAGACAGAAATGATGACCAAGATGGCATCTCGACCTTGACTAGAAGGATGGAACAGTTACAAGACATGGTCAGGGGAAAGAAATCTGATGTTGACTTCGACCTAGATAGTATGGGGGTCAAAGGAGCATGAAGAAGTTACCCCCCAAATTCGCAATGCCCGACATGCAGAAATTCAATGGAACTGGGGATCCTAAGCTCCATATTAAGCAATTTGTTCCATCATGGCTGCTATACCTTTAGATAATGAACAGAAAGTGAGAGTGTTTCCTCTGTCCTTAACTGGGATAGCTCAAGACTAGTATCACCGATTACCGACCACTGTTTAGTCTAACCGGAAGGAGCTCTGTGATGCATTCATGGGGCAATATTCATACAACACCAATTAGAGGTTTCCCTGAGAGACTTGAAAATGACTAAGTAGAGATATAATGAGTCATTTGCTGATTTCCTTACTTGTTGGAGGAATAAGGTGGACCTGTTTAAAGATAGGCCTTCTGAAAAAGACCAAGTCAGGATTGTGGTCCGAAATGTACTCCCGAGGATGGTAGAAACCCTGCAGATTATGAATCCCAAGACTTTTGGTAGCCTGTATGATGATGGGTTGTAGTGTGAAGAAATAAAGGCTGAAGGGAAAAGAAACCAGAGAGGAAAATCTACCTACAATCGCCCCTCGAACGCGAAAACAGCTGATGTAAATTGGGTCATCACCAACTGAAAATTTTCAATTTCAGCCAACCTTTGTCCAAAGTATTTGAAAGACTCGAAAGACAAGGTCTGATTAAACTCGAACCAACCAAATTCCCACCTAACCCAAATTCACCAAGTCACAACCCCAATGCTTACTGCAACTTCCATCAAACACTTGGACATTCTATAGACAACTGCATCAAGCTTAAACACACCATCCAAGACCTTATTAAAGCCAAAAAAATCACTGACCCAAATAACCGACCCCCTAGCACCAAGCACAACCATGTATGAAATTACCACAGAGTCCCTCCACCTAACAAAAACATGTGCATCAAATCTGGTTTCTCTGAAGATGAAGTCCTAGCCTCTTTCAAAAGTGAGTCTGACTATAGGAATGCTATCACTAACCATATGAAACAACTGAAAGAAAAGTTAGCACAGTTAGGAGATCTAAAGGATTCTTACATGTTACAGATAAAGTCAAATGGGAAGGTCAAAGATTTTTACATTTTTTATGCTTGGTATTCCTCCAATGATGACGAAGTGGAGATGGTAGATGCATTTCGCCTAACCCAAGATGATGAAGCTTCACTACAACAAGTTACTCAAAGTGGTAGGGATTACCAGAGGAAAGATTTAGACAAACATATGCGAGAATCCAGCAACAGGAGGGATGGCCCTGCCCCTGAGATTGTTAGAGACACTGGAGAAGTCAAAGAAGATCTAATAACTGATTAGCTGAAAAAGACTAAAGCTAATGCGAGTATCTTGGACTTGCTGGTCTATTCAGAATCACACAAAAACGCTATCATAGATGCCCTGTCTAAAATCAGGGTTCTAGAGGACGTTTCTCCAAAAAAACATGGTCATACTCATGATGGAAAAGAAGGCCAGTGAAATCACATTCTCTGATGATGACTTACCCCTAGAAGGTCGTGATCACAACAAAGCTCTATACATTGCTACTGAAGTCAATGGCAAAAGAGCTTTGTGATGCATACATGGGGCAATAGTCATACAACACCAAGTGAGAGGTTTCCCTGAGAGACTTGTAAATGACTAATTAGAGATATAATGAGTCATTTACTAATTTCCTTACTCGTTGGAGGAATAAGGCGGACCTGCTTAAAGATAGGCCTTCTGAAAAAGACCAAGTCAGGATTGTGGTCCAAAATGTACTCCCAGGGATGGTAAAAACCCTGCAGATTATGAAACCCAAGACTTTGTGTAGCCTGTACAATGATGGGTTGTAGTGTGAAGAAATAGAAGCTGAAAGGAAAAGAAACCAGAGAGGAAAATCTACCTACAATCGCCCCTCGAACAAAAGATAGCTGATGTAAACCAGGTTGTCACCAACTAAAAATTTTCCAATTTTAGCCAACCTTTGTCCAAAGTATTTGAAAGAATCAAAAGATAAGGCCTGATTAAACCTGAACCAGCCAAATTCCCACCTAACACAAATTCACCAAGTCACAACCCCGATGCTTACTGCAACTTCCACCAAACACCTGGACATTCCATAGACAACTGTATCAAGCTTAAACACACCATCCAAGACCTTATTGAAGCTGAAAAAATCACTGACCCAGATAACCGACCCCCTAGCTCCAAGCACAACCCTGTACCAAATTACTACAGAGTCCCTCCACCTAACCAAAACATGTGCATCGAATCTAGTTTCTCTGAAGCTGAAGTCCTAGCCTCTTTCAAAAGTGAGTCTTACATTAGGAATGCGATCACTAGCTGTATGAAACAACTGAAAGAAAAGTTAGCACAGTTGGGAGTTCTGAGGGATTCTTACATGTTACAGATAAAGTCAAATGGGAAGGTTAAAGATGTTTACATGTTTGATGCTTGGTATTCCTCCAGCGATGATGAAGTGGAGATGGTAGATGCATTTCGCCTAACCCAAGATGATGAAGCTTCACTACAACAAGTTACTCGAAGTGGTAGGGATTACCAGAGGAAAGATTTAGATAAACATATGCTAGAATCCAGTAACTTGAGGGATGACCTTGACCTTGAGATTGTTAGAGACACTAGAGAAGTCAAAGAAGATCTAATAACTGATCAACTGAAAAAGACAAAAGCTAATGTGAGTATTTGGGACTTGCTGGTCTATTCAGAATCACACAAAAACGCTTTGGTAGATGTCCTATCTAAAATTAGGGTTCCAGAGGATGTTTCTCCAAAAAACATGGTCGGACTCATGATGGAAAAGAAGCCCGGTGAAATCACATTCTCTGATGAGGACTTACCTCTAGAAGGTCATGATCACAACAAAGCTCTATACATCGCTGCTGAAGTCAATGGCAAAAGAACTTCCTACGTCATGGTAGATGATGGGTCTGCCATCAATGTCTACCCTGCCAAGCTCTTCCCTAAATTAGGAATTTCATCTTCAAATCTGAAATCGTTAGGCCTAGTCATTCGAGCTTATGATGACTCTAAAAGAAGAGTTGAAGGCACGTTCACCGCCTAAATCAAAGTTGGGCCAATCAAATATGAAGTTAGCATCATTGTGTTAAACATCCCCATGACTTTTGCAGTCCTATTGGAAGACCCTGGTTTCACTCCTTAGGTGGAATCTAGTCGACGCTTCATCAGAAAATCAAATTCCCATACGAAGGAGGAATCCTGATAGTCAATGCTGAACCAATTTAGTCCATAGTAGTACTACAAGTTGTGCCTAAAGGTGAAATCTTCCCTATTGGGTTCCAGATCATGGGAATCTGTAAAGAGCAAGTGAATCCACAAGTCAGCTTTATACTTTAGAAGATGAACTATTTCCTAGCCTTTGGCCTAGGCAAGAATCAATAGGGGATCACTACATTCCCCTACTTTAAAACTCTGACCACCCGTAAAGGTTTGGGGTACACAGGAGATTCTTCAAGGAAACAGATGGAAACCATTACCAAGAAAGGAGGTCTATATGAGTTCTTTGTCCCCGAGACCCAAAAAACCTTGAATGAAGCTGGAGACAACAAATGCTCTACCCTGAGCCCTTCCTTGATCCTAGAAGAACTAATCACAGAAGACCTAGCGACCAAGATGGAAGCACTAGTTATAAAGGAAGATGATAAAGAAGCTTGTGCCCAGGCTGATTACTCTGACCTCAATGCTTTTATTACTGATGCACTTGTAAACACTTTTTATTCCATTGATGTAATCACTCTCGACCTCTTTGACGAAGAGGATGTTTTCATTTTGAAGGTCAATGATATAACTTCCGACTTTGCTTATTTATGTAATGTTCATCCTGATAGCACTGTGCATTTCATCGATCATAGCACAAGCATGTTTAACATTAATTCTATGTAAAAAATGCATTCAATTTAGGTACAAAAGAAGTGCCATGACAAAATACTGATCGCATCTGATGTAACCCCTGAAGAAAGAGAAAGATTTGAACAGATTCTTAAAAATAGAAAGGGAGTATTCTCCTGAACCTATGATGACATGCCTGGGATTGACAGAACATAGCAGAGCACTTCATTCCTACAGACTCAAACATGAAGCCAGTTAAATAGAAACTCAGAAGATTAAGACTAGAGTGGGTGCAGTTAATTAGGGAAGAAATAGACAAGCAGTTAAAAGTGAAGTTCCTAGAAGTAGTTCAATATCTGAAATGGTTGGCTAACATTGTCACTATTCCTAAGAAAGATGGTAGAGTTATAATGTGTGTCGACTTCAGGGATCTGAACAAAGCATCACTAAAAGATGACTTCCCTCTCCCGCATATCGATGTACTTATTGACAGCGCGACAACCAGTTCCATGTACACTTTTATGGATGGTTTCTCCGGAAACAACCAAATCATGATGGCCCTGATTGACAAGATGAAAACAACTTGCATAACTGAATATGGCATTTTTTGTTACAAAGTAATGCCCTTCGGACTAAAAAACACGGGGGCAACATATCAAAGAATGGCTACAACCTTATTCCATGACATGATACACAGAGAAGTAGAAGTCTATATGGATGACATGATAGTTAAATTCCCAACTCGTGAGCAACACTTTGACGCCCTAGACAAATTTCTTGAAAGAGCGGAAAGGTGCAACCTGAGGCTAAATCCGAAAAAGTGTGTGTTTGGAGTAATTGAAGGGAAACTGCTGGGACATCTAATAAGCCAAAAAGGGATTGAGGTGGATCCAGATAAAATCAAAGCTATCCAGGAAATGCCAACCCCGAGGATGGAGAAAGAAATCAGAGGATTCCTGGGAAAAATCCAATATGTCAGTAGATTCGTATCCCAATTGACTATGGTCTGTGATCCTATCTTCAAACTACTAAGGAAAAATCAGCCCAAGAAGTGGAACTCCAGTTGCCAAGAAGCACTTGAAAAAATAAAACAATATTTGGCCAACCCACCAATCTTGCAACCTCCTAAAGCTGGGAGACCATTAATCTTATATCTAGCACTAGAAGAAGAAGCCATTGGTGTAATGATGGCTCAAGTAGATGAACATGCAGTCTACTACCTCAGTAAAAAGTTATTATTCTACGAGGTCAAATATGATATGGTCCAGAAGATTTTTCTGGCAGTTATCTAGGCAACTCAAAAGTTCAAACATTACTTTCAGTCCTACCAAGTAGAAGTAGTGGCTAAGGTAGATCCTCTCTGGCACTTATACGAAGCTCCTGTCTTAATCAGGAAGTTGGTTAAATGGATGGTGTTGCTGACCTAATTTGACATTCGATATGTCATGAAGAAAATAATCAAAGGGCAAGCCATAGATGAATTCCTAGCTCTAAATCTAAAAGGGTTGACTGAACAGTTTGAATTCGAGTTCCCAGATGAAGGACTTAATGCAATAGAAGTCCAAGGATGGGTTTTATACTTCGACGGAGTGGTGAATCACAAGGGAACATGGGCAGGTGTGTTACTCATAACACCTATAGGAGAGCAAATTCCACTTGCAAAGAAACTAGAATTCCCGATTACCAATAACATGGCAGAATATGAAGCATGCATCTTTAAGTTAGAATATGCAAGCTCATCAAGGGCTAAAGAAATCTCAGTTTATGGAGATTTGAAGCTGATTGTTAGCCAAGCGTCTGATGAATGGGAAGTCAGAGATGAAAAACTAAAATCATACACCGAATATCTACAGCAGGTCAAAAGTTGTTTCCAGAAATGTAACTTGTTTCATTTACTGAGAGGAGAAAACTAAATGGCCGATGCTTTGGCTACACTAGCCTCAGTATGGGAAGATCCTGGTAACATACAGACAAAACCTCTAGTAATGATGAGGGCTAGATAACCATGCTATGTGAATTAAGAAGTAGTGTACTCCATCGAACCTCAGAAAAAACCATGGTTCCATGATGTCATGAAATACCTGGAAACATGAGAGAACCCATCAGAATTGACAAGCAAGCAACGCTTCACCCTAAGGCTCCAATCTAGGAGCTACACTTGCCATGAGGGCGTGTTGTACTGAAGATGACCTACTGGAATACTCCTTAGGTGTGTTACAAAAGAAGAAGCTGATGTGGTCATGAAAGACGTTCATGCTGGAACTTGTGGGCCTCATATGAGTGGACCTGTGTTAGCACTGAAGATACAACAATAAGGGTATTACTGGGGTACCATGGATAGAGATTGCATCAGAATGGTTCACAGTTGCAACAACTGTTAGATACCTGGGGATCAGATCCACATTCCACCTTTAGAACTACACAACCTCGCTTCTCCTTGGCCTTTCTCGGCCTGGGGAATCGACATCATTGGACAAATAAAGCCTGCAGCATCCAATGGCCATAAATATATCATTGTTACAGTTGAATACTTCACTAGATAGTGTCAGAGAATGGAGTACAATTCTAGGGGTAAACTGCTGACTTTTTAGAAGAAAATGGTATTGAGCATCACAAGTCATCTCCTTACAGACCACAGGCTAATGGGGCCATCGAAGCCACCAACAAAAATGTTAAAAAGATCCTAGCAAAAATGGTCAGAACATACAAGGACTGGTCGGAGCAGTTAATGTATGCTATCATGCGATATAACACCACTATTAGGAACGCAACAGGACAAACCCCTTTCTCTTTGGTGTATGGGGGAGAAGCAGTACTTCTTATAGAAATGCAATGCAAATCACTACAGGCTGCACTAGAATCACGGTTGTCAAAGATAGAATGGGCAGAAAAGAAGTACAAGCGGCTACTATCTTTGGAAGAATGTAGGAAGAAGGCTCTCTACCACACTCAACTGTACGAGAAAAGATTGGCTAGAGCATTCAATAAGGGTATCAAGCCCCGTGCTATTAAGGAAGGAGATTGGGTCCTAAAACAGGCCAGACCCATTCCCTTTGATCCCCGAGGTAAGTTTAAACCGACTTGGGAAGGCCCATACATGGTCGTGAAAGTCCTAACAAAGGGAGCAGTTAATATTTCAGACTTGGACGGTAATGAGTTCACTCAACCTTTCAACATGGACAGGGTGAAGAAGTACCACCTTTAAAAAAAAAGAAGAGAAAGAAAAGCCCGATAAGTCAAAAACCCATTCTAGGTGGCTTATGCAAAAATTGGGGCAGCCTGCTAGGGTGAAAACCTCACAAAGAGGCACTTTAGGCAAAAGTTAAGGCAAAATAATCCCGCTGAGACTCTACACTTAGGCAAAAATTAGGGTTCAAGAGAACATTTCTAGCCGAAAAACCTGAAAACGGTGGTTGGTAAGAGGGGGCAATGTCAGACGAGATCAGTATAGTACACTTTTGTAAATAAAGTTTGCATTACATTAGTAAAGCAGAATTATTGGCATACATTGTCTTATTTATGGTATATGGAATGTTTACATTTGCATAAAAGGAAACATTTTCAGCATAAGCAAAGGGCGGATATGAGGCCTTCTAATGCCCAACATTTGCATATTTCATCTTACTTACTTCATATAAGGAACGTAACTCTCTAGAATGAGAAGTAGACGGCTCACGATCCTCCATTGACACCCATACCTTATAATAGTCATCAGTCACACTGCCACTATTGAATCTCACATTAGTAATCAGGCGTCTGCCTTCCCATTCACAACAAATCTGGGCAAGAAACTGAGGCTGCAGAAGTGATGTCTCAAAGTCAGGCAATATAGGCACAATGCATTGAACCTAGCCATACTGACGACAGAGCCGAGACGGAGTATAGAAACTGGAATAATGTTTCCCGACCAGGGGAACACATCCCTCAAAAAGTTCAACTGTCACTTCAGCTAGAGACCACCATGGACAATGCTAATGAATGTTATCCTCTTGTCGGTTCATCCCAATCATCTTCTGATAGATGAAGTGTAGCACGGTATAAAGAACGAGCTATCAGATGTCTGGGGGTCATAGTTGCTTAAGTCCCTGGGAACCTCCAACAAATCCAACCTTTCCCTTAACCAAACCTGTTCAAAACACACATCAACTAAGCCACACAAGAACAAACCTAAAAACCCACACGAAAAACCAAAAACCACCCTTTACCTGCAGAAGCATCGGACTCACTCTAAACCTACCACCTTATGAAACACAGTCCAAACCCACAAGCGTCTCAGCCAAAATAACAGGAAATGGATTTGTACCTGCTTCCACCTGGTTGATAATGTGAGCAATTTGGATGTCACCCATACTATCATGGTCAACTAACAGAAAAGTTGCGTACAGATAAAAAGTAAGGATCCTTTGCCAGGAAGGACAACCGATCACTTTTCACCTGTAGTTCTCCACCAACTCGGGTAGCAGCACCATCCCACTACAAGAATAGATTTGTAAAGTTTGAGGAGCCAAGTTAAACAACGGCACCATGAAGCTGGGAAAGTCCAACTCCAAGCTAGGCAGATCCACATGAATTGAGGGAGAGACATAACTCTTCAGGCAGGGGGCATATTTCAACACCTCTGAAATGAAACACATGGTTTTGATGGTTCTAGTACTTAGCTACCCTACGAAGAAAACATTCATTAATTCTCATACTCCTCAAGGCATCAAAGGGAGACAAAGAGAAATCAGAAAGGAAATTCCATTTCTGGTGACTACCATCTAAGAATTCTCGGATGAAACTTTCAAGCATAGAAGGAGCAGATGAGAGAAGGGAAGCCATTTACATGACTAAGAAGCAAGGCAAAGAAGAGCAAGAAGGAATAGTAAGAAGAAGAGAAGCTGCGGATGGGTTAAGCAAGCTTGAAAATCATTTCTCTTATATAGCCAAAACCATGCACCTCCAACCAAAACTTGCATGAACGAGGATTGGGAGGCAATTCCCATTGGAGTAGAGATTGGCAAACATGCAAGCTTTATAACTCGCAAAAGGTATAAGAAATATATTAGTGGCATCACACCTATCAAACGCAGCAACAGACGTCAAAAATCCTACATGTAGTGGCCAAAGGTCCGGCCGGACCTTCACCAAACATTCGCCCGAATCTTCACGCTGCACTGAACATCTGGCCGAATGTTTAAGACCTGAGACAACTTATAGTTTCTATAATTGATGCATTTCACAAACATTCATGCATGCATACACGTGGATAGTAGATAAAATTGCATTCTCCAACCATGCATTCACATATAACCATAAAATGAAGCATTCAAAAGCATCCAAACATTCAAACATGTGCGTGTATATACATAAGAAAATAGGTTTAGTAAAAAGCTGCCTCCACAAGCACAGCTGACGTCAACAAACGTTCAGGATAAAGGGCCAAAATGAGCACCCAAACAGCAAAGAAAGTGTTCATAATAAATACAAGAACTCAACTCTGCCTGGGATGAACACGCCTCACAGGCTTCTACTGCTGCTCCTCCTCCTCCTCAGACTCAAACTCTGAAGAAGAGGACTCCTCCTCAGCTGGTACGGCCGTTGCAGCCTGCAACTCTCTCACTTGAGTGCTCAACGCATCAATCTAGGGGTCCTTCTACGCCGCGTAGGCTTGCCACACCGTACACTACTCAACTGTGAGGTACCTGGATGCTAGAAACATGCTGGCAAGCTGATAAGCATCCTCGATAGAAATTTGTAACAAGACAAAGGATAAGTTGTTAAAATGCAGAAGCGGGAATCCAAGAGTGATCAAAAAGGAAATTACAAGTCACTTACTTGACTAATACCAGTAGGGATGCTCATATGATGGTCTGCAGCAGGCTCAATCATCTTCTGCTTTATGCCCTTAGGAGTTTAGTACGTGATAGATAAAGAAGGAAATAAGGAAACCTATCCGACACTGATTTTGCCCCTCCAATTGGGTTTAATGGCACCTCTCCTAGCTGAACCTGAAGCACTAGTAGCAGCACCAGCACGGGCCCCCGCAGCTGAAGTACCAACGTGGCCAACAGGGTCGTTAGCCACCAAGTTCAAGCTCCAGGTGTTCTTGGGCAGCCTAGCCACAACCCTCCTAGCTTGAAAGAACAATTGGAAATGTTAAAGCAAGTCAAAGTGAGAAAATATAAAATCCAGAACAAGCAAATACTTACAGCCATAGCCATCACTATGGGCAGAGGAAGAGGAGGCAAGCTCTCTAGAAAGGCAAGATACCTCTAGCCCTCAACCATAAAGTTCAAGGCATCCTTACCGGAAATCCAGCGGTCGACCTAGCGCTCAGACATCCTATGGGTCCAAAACTTGTCTTGAGAACTTGAGGAATCACCTCCCTCTCGATCTCGTAAGTCTGCTCATGAACCCACTCTCTCAAGAACCACATCCAACATCCGGAGACCTCCAGTAGAAGCCTCCTATCGTCCTTCTCCAAGGAAGCAGTCACATACTCAGGCAACCTCTCCACATCGCCCATCCAGTCAAAGCTAATATTCCAAGATGAGGGTCCAGAATCAAAACATAGAAGAAAGTAGGCAAGGAGAATATAAAGGATATGGGGAGATGCTTACCTAATCCTTGGTGTGAGTCAACTCGTTCAGAACCATCCTTTGAGCAAACTCAACTGTGAGGTCGTATTGCAGGAAGCACCCCATCTCCTCAGGGCCAACAACATCCTCAGTACCCCGATTGACATAAAATTCTTCAGTAGGCCCATCTCGATAGCCCAAATCTGAAAAAGAACAACAATAGATCGACAACAACTTCATGAACGGTTGAAGAAATGGTAGAGCAAGAAACAACTAGCTGAACAGCATGCCAAAAGCTGTTTAGCTTCCTATACCCCATGGAGAACTTGTCCAGGTAGGAGTATAGGTAAGCTAAGGCAGTAGAACCCTAATCATAATGCCCCATGGCATCAAAGTCCCTCAGTAGGGGCACAAAGTGAATCCAGAAGCTGTTGGTCTCGTTGCTGAATAAAGTGCTCGCCAGTAGGTGAAACAAAAATATCCTGGCCATCTAGTCTTGGCCTTCCTTTATAATCGGCTCAGAATGCCTCCAGGCTCTATCCTAACCCTCCCGGATAGACGGTGCAAGCCACTCCAACATGCCAGAATAAATAATCTGAGTATCCTTGTCCCAAAAAATAGGCTGGTGACCAAACATACGGATGAAATAGGCATTTCTCTCCTCCATGGAAGTAAAGTACAAAGCACCATCAAAAGAGATCCTATCACCAGCACACTGGACCCCAGTCACAGTAGCAAAAGCCCTAGGAGTAAACGTGGAAGTTGAAAGGTGTGGGTGCTACACATCCATCACTCCATCAAGGCATATGTAGAAATGAGGTTGACGTGATCCAGCTAGTCCGAAAGCGCCATCATAAATGTCTCCAAGCCCGTACGATGAACTCGCATTCTATTAGACTCTAGCATCATGTTCCAGGCCTTCCTGTTATCACATAAGTTCCTGATCTGGGAAAAACTCATAGCAAACTCCCTCTCCAAAGAAAAATCAAATCACTATAAGTCAAACATGCATTCACGAGCGCGGCAACATGCCAAAATCACACCAAAAAGCACAAACGAGTGCTGAATTCACAAAACATGCACACACTGAGTTTTTTTTAGACATCCAAACACTTGCATCAACATAATGTGATCATAGCAACACTCTCAGAATTCAAAACAAATGGGTTTTGAATAAAAGCACACTTTCACAAGGGCAAACGGGCAAACACAGGGATCATAACCCCAGTCACATCCACACATGCATATTACAGTCGTACGTAGGTAGTAATATAGTCACAGTTTGAAACAAGCAGGTTTTGAATCATAATGTAAAGTCTCACTACAAACGGGCCAAAGGTTATCAAAAATGCACGAACAGGTGCAAAACACAGGGGTTACGGGCCCTAGCACATTCATAGACATGCATTATAATCACACATAGTCCATAACTTAGTCACAGTTTGATAACGAATGAGTTAAAGGCTTTAAACATTTCTTGCTCAAGGCCAGGCCACAGATTCGGCTGAACCATTGAACATCCAGACGGATGATCAATGATGATTCGGCCGGACCTTTACTTGCCAAATGAACATTCGGTTGAACATTCACATATTGTCACGGCCTAGTTTCTAGATTAGGGGATAAACCTTAATTATATCATATCAATTGCACTATAATTGTATGTAATGCATTGCATAATATTGATTGGTAGAGTATATTTTAAGAGCATCTAGGTTTAGGGAAGTTTGGGGTAGTAAGGACCTAGTTGTAAGAAAAGTTAAGGGAGCTATTTGTAAAAGAAGTATGAGAGTTGGATTAGATGGTTAGTAGAAATAAGTATGAGGGGTGTTGTAGGGAAAGTGTTCTAGAAAGGAGACAAGTGGCCTGAGAGGGAGAATGATGGTAGGAGTGAGACAAGTGGCACAAGGAGGGAGAGGAAGAGTGGCATAGGAATAGTAGAGATAATAATAAAATATTGGCTAGTGGGAAATCTCTACAACAAAGAAATCCTACAACTTTTTCTTCATATTTTCTTTACCTCTTATGTTCTTCTTCTTC
>CANYLF010880022.1:0-10236 GCA_948193215.1 Bocquillonia castaneifolia | reverse complement strand
TTTATCAAACATGCCTTAACCCATTCTAAAATGGATACAGGTCCAAACATAGTTAAAATCTGATGATTGCCAAGCATGCATGTAAGCCTCAAGGATGAGAAATCCCATTCCTTTGTATATGGATAAAAAAGATCAGTTTTGGACACAATGTTAACCACATTTTAAGGTCAAACTACAACTATGAAAACTTGGTTCGATTTCAGGTGCCGTACATGAAAATATCAAATTTGTGCAGAAAAATCTTACTGTTTCTATGCGTTCCTCTTTTAAACGTTGAGCAACAGCTTCAAACTCAGCAGAATTTTGCATAGCATGCCTAATGACATTAACCACCGATGCAAGGTTTCGCTCGATATAAGGGTGCTTCGAGTTCAACACTCGACGCAACTTTTGAGGTGTAACAGGCATCTGTTTTGCTTTATATCATATTCAAAATAAAAGAAGGTTCAAAGGCAATGAAACATCAACTCATAGCAAAGGAATAACATAAAGCCAAGCAGGTTCTTACCAATTTCAAGAAGAACTTTGTTTGGCAATATAAAGCCTGTACTTTCATCTTCAGTACGGGCGATTACATCTCTCCACTCAAAGAGTCCCTGCAACTCATTATACGGCTAATATAAGGAAATGAAGCAGTAAAAAAAAAGTTCTCTTAACAAAGAGTAAAGTTGTGAGGAAAAACTGTCCAAGCCTATTCATCAATTAGATATGACAAAACAGAAAATTTCAAGGGACCACCCTAACAAGCTAGTGCTGATTGAAAGATTGCACAGCCTAATTTGTCTAACCCATTAACCTTTGAAGCAGATTAAACATCTTCCACTGGTTTATTGTAATGAATTGAAGGCCATAGAAAGGAAAGTCTGAAATGATACAGGAAAATCATAAAAACTTACTGCGACAATGGCAAGCTGCTGAGCATTGAAACCAGCACTCTGCAACCTATATCAAGATAACATGAATCATTAAATCCTGACAAAGACACCAATTACTAGAAGGGAACATACAACTCTATATATATATATATATATATATATATATGTATGTATATGTATATGCGAAAGAGTGGATGAATTTGTAAGAATTCAGCAAGGGGCAAAAAAGTTTGAGGCACTTCCGATTGCCATATTGAGCAACGCACGTGAAATAAAAGTAGCTAGTACTGAGTACAAGGGAAAAGATTGTTTATGCATAACTATGTTGCGCACACATATAACATAGGACAAGATGACAACAAAAAGGAAGAAATGATCACTATAAAGCAAGAGAAGGTAACAAAAATAGAAAACAATAGAGACAGAGACCTCTCCCGTCTAACAATGTATCGATCATCTCAACTTATAAATTTCAGCAACATACCCGTACATGTGCAGATACGAACTTTCTGTCAAAAGTTCCTTCTCATATAATTGCATGCATACACCATAACTGCGTTTATAGACCTGCCAGAAACAACTTGGTCAAAAAAATGTAGTTGCAGTGAAATAATAGAGTATCGCTGTGTCTATACCAAAGCTACCAATACTAAAACAGCAAAATAAGGGATCACAAAGTCCCCACTTTAGCTCCAAAAAAGAGCATGAAAGAAGTGCAAGGATAAAATTCACATGATATTTGAAAGTGCATTTAGTATAACAATTTCTCTATATATATTTCTAAGGCTCGTCACATATAACTTTATTTCAAAATAGATCTTATCAACCCAAATAAGAAGGTGTACTAAATGGGAGAGAAGGATAATAAGTTAGTAAAGACCAAGCAACTGCAATAAGCCACCTCCAATTTTATCAATTTGTATGTCGAGCTGTCAAATTGCTGAGAATCATATAAATCAAACTGATATTGACAATGATTTAACTTCATTTGTTCAATTGCACATACATAAACTACATATATCTCAACTAATACTTAACAATCAACTTAGGGTGCTAGATTTGGGCTTAGGAACATTACAGTAAATGAAAACAGTTGATCAAAATCGTATTCGTACCTCCACCAAAAGACTCTCAGAAGTTTCAGTTTCGCTAGGTGTTGAGAGCAACATGACTCTCATCTTGTCATAAATATACAACAGATAGTGGGTATCGTCTCTGGCATATCTGTAATGATAGAAGTAATTCGTCAGATGACGATAATGTACTAACCTCTTTTGCACGCATATCATACTGAAAACTATTGAAAAGTTACAACACAAGAAAGAGGTGTTTTATGGAAATATTTTCCCATTTTCTGAATTTTCTAATGTTCAGTGTGTTAAAATTGGTCTGTAAATTTTTTCTTGGTCAAAAAGAAAAATATTTTCCAGACATAAAAATTGTTAAAAGGAAAAGAACTTAGTGGGTGTTTCATAACCCAACTTATTGTTTAAATTAAAATTTTCAGCACTTATTTACTTTAAGTCATGTTTGATAACCTAACTTAATGTCAACTTAATTTAATAAGTTAAGTCAAAAACCACTTAAAATGATAAAGCAAAACTTATGACTTAAAATTTCTACTGAAAATTATTAATGGTTGTTCTGTTAAATTTTTGTACTAGAATAACTTAGATTATTGTTAAATAATCATTAATAAATCATAAACTCATAGATTATTATTAAATAATCATTAATAAATCATAAACTCTTTCCTTTTACATTTACACCTTTATTTTGACTTATATGTTTGTTGACTGTTATACCTTTATACATGGTTATAATTAGTTTTTTAAAATTATTTATAGTTTAAATTGTATATTTTTAATGATTAATTATTAAAAAACAAAACTAAAAAAATTAAAAATATTTAATGAAAAAAATAATATTTTCAGTGAGTAAAGTTATCAAACAGATTATTAAATTCAGCATTTAAAATTTTCAGCATTTATCATATCTAGCACTTAAAATTCAGTACTAAATTTTCAGCACTTAATTTTTAGTTTTATTAAACACCCCCTTAGTCTTACACAAAAATCACATATGCATGACAGTCAACACATCAACCAACAGCAACCATGGGCAGCCAGTGACAGTTGGCAATGCAATTGGCATTAAAAAATTTTCAGTTTGCTATTTTTGTGTGTAATTTTCTTCCATAATTGAAAAATTAAAAATATAAAATTTTAATAATTGTGAATATCATAATAGACTTTTTTTTTTTTTTTTTTTGGGGGGGGGACCATAATAGACTTTTTTATTGAAAGAAAAACAGCATTTTCCGAATTTCTATACGTAAGCAAACTTTGAAAAATTTCATTCTCCCAGAAAGTGTTTTCCAAAAACAAGTTGTTATTCATGAAGTCAAAAGTGCCATTCTGAACCTCATCCTTTAGGGGTCAAATAACATAGACAAATGCAAGAGCTTGAAATGTTAGAAGATTATTGTGCAAGAAACTTTGCAACTAATTTCTTGAAAATTGTTAGAACACAACTTCCTAAAAAGTTATACTGAATTTCTAAAACCTAACAAGTGTGGAAATGAAATTTCCAATAACATCCATGACAGATGAATCCCAGAGAAACTTTCTTCTTTGGTTCTCTTTTTATATACAGTGATAGTAAGAGATAAATTTAACCCTCCATATGTCTACACATGTTTCCTTTATTTGTTTGCTTATTGAATCCTAAAATAGCTCAAATCAACCAATTCATGGTCCGTATAAAGAAAGAATATAGCAATTTCTTTTCAAAATTAGCTATCAAAATTACTTATAATATTATCTCATAATTCAATCTTTCTAGAATAAATTCACAAAAAAGATACAAGGAAGTGAATACATGAATATCCAAATAAAACTTCACCTAAGCATCTCCTTGGTAAGAGGTCGTAATCTCCAATCTGCATTCTGGTATCTGCAAGTGATAGCAGGTTAACTTTAGAGGAAACAGGATAAAGAGACATGCCTACACAACTAATTATATATTTCCATATCAGTACATCAACGTGCACTAAACATGCACAGTAGCATCTCAAGTGATTACAAGAGGACCTACTCTTTGTTGGCAGTAATTCCACAAAAGTGTTGCAGAAGATACTCCAGACTATTTCTTTCCAACTTCAATACTCTTGAGGCCTGATAAAATGAGGGAAAAACTCGCCAAAGTAAATATCAAATATTTTTTTCAAAATTTGTTCACTGATATTTAAGAACGAAAGACCCAACATATTATCCTGAAATTTTTTATCCAAAGGATCAAACATATTCCCTTTAACTGAACTCAAAAATATATATATACATATATGGACCACTTATTCCAATAGACAATCTCTGTTTGATTCAAAAAGACATCAATGGAGTAAAATTTAAAACCGACACCTAGCAGAAAGCTTAGGAAATTGACAAATTAAATTGCAATGCAAAAACATATTGTGAAATTCACATACTCATGAAACCAAATAACTACAATTGCTCTTTCTGAATCTGAAACAATATCATGTAGTTAAATATACAAGTTTCTATTATACACAAGATTCCTAACTGAAACAAACAAATTTGAATAGAATCATGTTGTTAAAAGCAGCAACAGTTTCAAAATACAGACCTGTCCAGTGTCAAACATATTGCAAACATATATGCCAAAGTCCCGTTGAAGCCATATAATATCTCGATCTGCTCCATGCAGGACCTGGTTAAAATACAATCACAAACATGAAGAAATTTGTCACAAAACAAAACAAAAAATACAGATCTTAAAGAAGAGAACCTTTCTCTTGGTGGGATCCTTGAAGACTTCTCTTAGATATGGACCAACATGTATTCGAAGCTTTAATGTATCAATAATAAAATCCTCAGTCCTTGTAGAAATTTGCATCAGACATGTCAATCCTTGGAAAGAGCGGTACTGATTATGTTCCAAATCAACCTAGACATCAAGACATGAATTAATCAAACTTTATTGCATCCCAAACCAACCTGAGAAGTAAGTCAGCACTCAAATGACATCTGCATAATGCCAAATGAATTTGAAAGAAATCTCATAATCCAGGACAAGAAATTATTCCCAAACAATTAGAAATGTATTCATCTATTAATTTGGTCCGAACTCCAAGAGATGTAAGATATTAATGACAGGAAAAAAGGAAATGATGAAATAATGATAGTAATAGGAACTACAAAATATGAAGACAGGCACAATTTTTATGAAAGAAAAAGTCGCACAAACATGAATGGACATAGCCAATTCAGGGAACATGATATGGACACTAAGTAACACAAATGGCTGCCCATCAGATGACAGAATCGCATTCAAAAACATAATGCATACAGTCTGGTTGTTTATTAGTTTAAACAAGAAAAAAAACAACAAAGGTAGTCAAAGTTACCGCAAATTCATTTACACCACGCAATTTAGCCGCCAATGCCTTCAGATCTTTGACTTCTTCTACAAGCTTGAAGGGGGTAGACTCGACTGGAGGTGGAAATTCAGGCTCACCATTCCCAGTACTTGAATCCACAAAATCCAAAGTAGAAAGATTTTCCTGCATGTATCAGAGAACAGCAATTAGACAATATGAGCAACTTTCTCCCTTCAGGAGATCATGGCCAACAAATACACAGATAATGGCAAGCACGGAGTTGCTGAAGTTAAAATAACAAATACAAATTGTCAAGAATTAAAAGGAAATCATTCCATGCCAGTAGATAAATTCCAATCAATGTGTACAGAAAGTATAACATCTTTGATGTAGAATAAAATAATTATTACTAACACATCCTAGTACATCAATAAACAGTTTATGCACAGAGGAATACAAAGAATATGTTAAGGATTTCTAGTTGATGAATGGTGAAAATAGTGAAGTCAATTAGATGTGCCAACTACATGCTCCCAACATTCTGCAGGTAACTACACAGCCTAGTAATTCATTGAATAAACAAAACCGGAATAATTAACACAGTTAACTCCTTTCAAGAAAACCAAGAAAAAGAACTAACCAAGGGATGAACAAACCGCAACCCATCCTCACTTCTCTGCAACCAAACATGCTCAAAAGGCACGTTTGAATTATTAACCAACATATTATATTGTTCTTGTGGCTTTTTTATAGTAGGTATATGAAAAGGAATCTTCGCTTTCACTCCTTTAGCCTTCAAATCAGCCACTTTAACTCCAGACTCACTAACTGAGCCACCAATAGAGGACCCAGTTCCAAACTTTGCTAACCCTTTCTTTTTCTTACCATAAACCGTTTGAAACCCACTCTCATTGTCATCCTCCATACCCAAGACTCCACCTTTTTCCTCTAGTTTCTTTCTAATACTCTGAAACTCGTCAAAAGAGGCATCAAATCGCTCCAAGAACTCATCATTTACATTAACAAGCCAATCGTAATTGTCATCAGTGTCAGGATCATTAGGAAAGGCGAACTTTTTATTGGAAACACCAACTGATTGGAGTAAAGATAGCGTCTTTGTTTCAATTTGTTGAATTGGGTGCTTAAATTCATCAAAATTGTTGTAAAAGTGAAAATCTTTATTTGAAGGGATGGCTTTAGAAGAAATTGAAAGATTTGATAGTGAAGATGATAATAGAGAATTTGTTGTTGCAGTTTGGGATTTTGATTGTGTTTGTGTTTGATCAATGTTCATGGCGTCTTGGCTCATGGTTTCTTTTAGAGTGGGTTGATTAATAAAAAGGGTTTTAGGTTAGGGTTAGGGTTTTAACCATTTTGTTACAGTGGTGGAGAAAAGAGAAGGAAAAAAATAGTAACTGAAAAGGAAAGAGAGCGACTGTAAGTGGGTATTTGTCACGTGAATATGGTTGAGCTCCTGCACGTGTCAATTTTGATGCACTGCAATTTTCTTTTTTCTTCAATAATATATTTATTTTTTTATACTCCTTTTTTTTTAATTATTTGCAATTCATTAAACTGTAAATTAATTCAACTTTGAAGATTTAATTAAACTATAATTACTAGTAATTCATTAAAATTATTTTATCAAATTTCAAAGTGATTGCATTTTTAAAAACTCAAATGTAAAAGTAGTAGTTTTTTTTAAAAAAAAATAGAGAGGAGATTTCAACTCTAAGTCGGGGTTTTTTTATAGTTTTTATTGCCCAGGTATCCGGAGTCTCATTTGGAGCCCGACTAGTTATAGATCGAATGATTTCCAATTTTTTGGTATGAAAACCAAAAAAAGGGTCCATTACTCTAACAAGAATTGAATGAATACAAGCAAGGGGATGGCCTTGTAACTCTTAATTACATTTGCCTTATTCTCTCAAGAAAATTAAGAAGGTTGGACTATGTATATAAGAACTATACTATACAAAACAGTGTATTTGATGGTATCAAGTATCTTCAAAATACTAGGAATCTCATTGTGGGAAGATCCTCCTGTTACGAGCTTTCCAGAGATGGTATAAGGTTGCTGCTAGTACAAACTTTCTGCAAATAGCAACTATGCTTTTCCCCTTAGTCTTTCGAAGGAACCAGGAATTTAGCCTATTCCAGAATCTAATCTGAGTAGGAATACTACCAACACCAGCTAGCTTTTGCCATACTTGCCTACTAACAGTATACTCAAAGCAAATGTGAGCCAAGGTTTCAGTCTTATCACCACATAAATCACATTTATTATCCTCCACACAATTCCATCTATAGAATTTATCCTTAGTCCATATCTTCCTGTGACAAATTAACCAAAGGAGGAATCCATATCTAGGAATAGTGACTTTGTTCCACACCAGAAAACTCCAGCACATTTTAGGATACTTTGGTCTCAAGTGAGCCCATGTAGCTTTAGTAGAGAACGCACCTGAGTGAATTCCATTTTTTAAAACACACTCTCTCCATGTGGTCCTAAAAATCAAACTCTCGACCTCCAGACATGAAGCCTGTAAGTTTAAGTGTTTTACTATTTAAATCATGCCTCATGGTAATTCTAAGTCTGTTGATATATAAATTCATTCAAATTATTTTTTAATAGTGTGGATATTAGGTCAGTTCAATAGTTCTTCTACTATAATGGACTACTCTCTCGGGTTTTTTTTGGTAAATTTCATCCATGATTCCTGAACTATCTTCTCTCTCCAAGTAAAATCCCTAAACTTCAATTTGTAACTTAAAAATCCCTAAACTTTAATTTTGTTACACAAAAATCCCCTAACTATGAGTCTGTAACACAAAAGTCTCATTATTAGCGTCAAATCACATATCGTTAACCAAATTATATCATCTTATATTCCAATAAAGTGAATATATTTTATCATGACATCTCACCAAAATTGAGACCATTTTAACATTTGTTTCTATTTTTTATGAATTTATCAATTTTATTCAATTAAAAATTAGAAAATAATAATTTCATGGTCAAATTATTTTTATTTTTTTATAAATTAGATTGCATTTCTTTTGACTCAAGTATAAAATTTCATATCAAAATTCATTAAAATAAATTTTTTTATAAGGTAAAAACTAATGGTGGGGATTTTTTGCAAAATTAAAGTTTGGGGATTTTTAAGTTACAAATTGAAGTTTAGGGATTTTACTGGAAGAGAGTCCGGGGATCGTTGGTGAAATTTACCTTTTTTTCGGTGTTATTTTTATTTTTTTAGTTTTCATTTCATTTATTGAATAAATTATTTCAGTTTTAGCCTTATGTATCATTAATTTATATTTTAATTGTGTTTTGTGCAAAAATGACCTGTGAAAAATAATTAAGGGGTCTTTATTTATTCTATGCTAGTGGAAATTTGAGAATAAGAGCATTCATTACTTGTGAACTCCAGGTATTAGCACATTAATGGTGCCAGCAATTTGTCCGATTCAACATAAACATGGCAATCACCATGAGTTTCACGACATTTAATTCTTTAAAATTCATGAAACATTGAAGTTAAGAAACATAAGAATCAAGTGGTTACATGCTATTATGATTAAAATTCGCTCCACATTTATTTTTTACACGGATTTTTAAGATTTTATATGTTATACCCTAAATTTTACTTTTAACCACTTCATTTTTCATAACATTTAAGTACATTTTTTTTAAATGTCAACTTCATATCCTAAATTTTACTTTTAACCACTTAAACTTGTTTTTTTCATAACATTTAAGTACATTTTTTTAAATGTCAACTTCATATTTAGTAAAAGATATGTTGTCATGGAATTTACGCATTTAACACGTGGTAAAAAGTGTTTGAATGCCTTAAAAAATTTAGGATTATAATCGAATCGAGCCATACGCCGACACATTCGAACTCGATTCATTTACTGAATGAGTCGAGCTCGAACTCAAGTTTTAGGCTCCTTTAATGATCGAGCTGAACTCGAGCCAAATACCCTATGTTCATATAGTATTTATGAACATAACTAAACTTTTATCGAGCTTGATTTTATTTTATAAATATTAATTTAAATCACTTTTATTATAAAATTATTCTTAATAAATAATATTTATAATATAATGTATATAAATTATTATTGAAATATGAATTTTTTTGATTATAATATAGTAATGATTTATTTTTAATAATTAACAATAGTTATAATTTAAATATTCATTGGTAAAATTATTTTTACTTATAAATTTGATATATAAATTATAAATATTATTGGTTTTTATTTTTTGAGATAAATGTTATTGATTTAATTTCAATAATTTATTTATAAATATAAATATATATGTTAAATGAACACTTAAACGAGAATAAAAATTTTAAATGAATGAGCTTATTAACTCATAATTAAGTTGTTCACAAACATAAACAAGCCCAACATCTTAATGTTCAAGCTGGACTCGTTTAAATAAAAGAAGAGAATTGAGCTTAAACTCGACTCATTTAATTCATGAACGAGTTCGAGTTGTGCTCCTTACAAGTCAAACACTGAACTGCTTATGAGTAGCTTAATTCATTTACAGCCTTAGAAAATTTTAAGTTTTAAAGTTGGATAGGTTAAAGACAAAGTTTAAAGGCACATTAGATAGAAGGCCTAATGTACTTTATGTTGGCAAAGCCAATTATTCCATATTCGGGCATTCGTGCCGGTAAAAAAGCTCAATAAAGTTTGTGACGATAAGTATAAAGAGGGTTATAAAGTCCACAATTTTTTAATGAGGAATCGGATGTTCAATAATGATATGGAAAAGAAATCCCGAAAAAAAGAGACTTACCTTACCGGCAGCCTAGTATTTATTGTACATATCTGAAATCAAACTTAAGGCTAAGGGAGCAGGCAGATCCCAAATTCATTCCCGTGTCACCAAATCATATTCTTTCTAGCAATCCCAAAGATTATAACTATAACTCC
>CANYLF010879843.1:0-25666 GCA_948193215.1 Bocquillonia castaneifolia | reverse complement strand
CAAACCATAGTTAGTCCGAATTACATGCAAACTGTGAAAGCAAGCACCACAACACATCAACACAACCTAGGTTGCTACCCTTTTAACCTAAAGATTACCAAGTAGTTTATTAGATTCATTTCATGCATATTTCACCTATTTCTTACCAAAGAAAGTTAGAATACTTACCTTTATGCTATAATCCACGTGAAATTTTTGTACACAGAAGTTGCAGATCACTGGGGATCCTTGTCAGGAGCCAACGACACTCTATTCAACAAAGAGCAACCAACGCTACTCTTGGGAGTGGCGTTGTGGCTGGAATGGCATTGGGTCTCATCCACTCCCTCTAGTGGCATTGCCATTCACACATGTAGGGGAAGGTAGAAAATGTAGAAAAATGCAACTTTCGGGCTTACCAAACCTCAAAAATTGATAGAAAACTCATCCAAAATACAAATTCATGATGCAAACAATATAAAATAGATGTCTATATGGCAAAACCCAACCTAACATACATCTAAGCAATCAAACAATACTCAATTGACACTTACAGTAAACATATAATGCACAACTTATGGAAACTATGAAGCATACTCTCAAATCATTCAAATCATGTTTAAACAATTCAAAAAAACTTAAAACTACTTAAAAACTATGAAAACGTATATTATAGCATGCCAATACACCATATGCATCATGCCAACAACTTACAGTAACCATACATCAAATACAATAAAATACAACGTACTGACTTTTATGGAAATCAATTAAATCAAGTTAAAAGGCATAAAATCACTTTAGAAATCATTGAGATGCCATAAAAAACATGTATTAAATCAACAAAACACCAAATCATAGCATGTAAAGGATTAACAATGAATTTCAATAGAAATTAAAATGAACGTGCAATCTACTATGATTTTATGAAATCAACTGAAATCAATTTAATTGCTTTTGATTTTGATTGAAACATATTAGAATCATTTAGAAACATCATAAAACACAGTTTAAAATAATTTTCAGAATCAAAATCATTAAAACAAAAAAAATTAGAAAAATCACGTACAATGTAGTAAAACAGCCAAAATCAAATAACAATCCTCCATAATTGTTAACAATCACACAATCAGGCTTCAAAACACTTTAATTGAATAAATTTAACACTTACACATGTTAAGAATCAACAAAACAAAAATCTAACGAAAAATGCAAAAGATGCAGTACGTACGTTCAAAACCATTTTCGCGGCAAAATGGAGCAGATGAATATCATGATTCATACAATGAATGAAAATCACATTATTTTCACAATAGTTATAAAAAATCAACAATTAAAAGAATTTACAGCACTTACAGTGATGATCAATGAAACTCCAAATTCAACAGGCAGCCAAACTTTGAATAGGACTTCTATATGAAGGTTTGATTTCACTTAGTTGTGAGTTTTTTTGGCTTATTATTATTATTTTTATCACATACTGTTCTTTTCTTGTTGTTTATTTTCTCTCTCTAAACTAAAAACAAACTTACAGGAGCTCAATTAAATTTTGCAAACCCCCTAGTCAACTTGAATTTCCCTCCCCTGTGAATGAAATTGAGTGTGCCTTTTATAGGCAGTGACTCTGTGTTTATGCTTGATTCTTAACCAGAAAGTGTTTTCAAATTCAAAAGGCAGTGGATTGAATCAATCTTTTGTTAATTTATTTTAAATTTTGAAAACAAAGATTGATATAAATCAAGTTCAGTTGCATTTGAATTTCAAATTAAAAGCATCTATAAGTTAAAGAGAAATGAACTTGGGCTCTCAATTAATTTTAAGCCTAAAAGAGCTTAATTAGTTAATTAAAAGGCCAGCCCATAACATTTAAATGAAATATGAAGCCCATTCCAACCTTTAAAACCACAATTCAGGCCTAACACAAAGCCAAGCCCATTAACATGGCAGCAGATGTTTTAAGCCTGTTTTGGAGCCCTAAACGTCCGAACTAAAAAAACTGTATTTGTAACGGCCCCATAATTAAATAGTAATTAATTATGCATTTATATATATATTGAATCATTTCATTAAGCATGTCATTGGCATCATAATAATGTGTAATGCATTGCATGATATCAAGTGGTAGAATATTGTGTGTAATAAGGTTTGTGGAGTCAGATTAGTTGAGGGATTAGATTGTAAGAAGAGTTGAGGGAGCTAATTGTAATAGAAATAAGAATCAATGATTTATTGGGTAGTAGTATATTGTTGAGGGTTGTATGGGTGAAGGAAGTTTGGTGACATGTGGCAAGTGAAGAAGGGTGATGGGTGGAGGATAAGTGTCTTAAAAAAAAAGACAAGTGGCATGAGGGGAGATTGCAAGGTGGTAATTAATTAATTAATTATTAATAATAATATTAGTTAGTGGAAAATCTCTACACATCTCTACACTTCATCTTCTTCCATTCTTTATCATATTTTCCTTTCTCTACACAAAATCCTCCATTAGTGGTTCTTGAAGCTTTTGATTGGAGAAGACAAGAAAGATGGGAAATTTTAAATAGAAAATAGGTTAATTGAAGTTTAGAAGATAATTGAGGTCAGTAATGGTTTAATTATGATAATTCTATTATGTTAGGGTTTTAGAGAATTTAGGGGCTGTGATTAGAATTGCATAAATATGTAATTAATTTATATGGAAGAGATTATTGAGTAGTAATTGTATGTTTGGATATTGAATTGCTAGTTTGGATGGATTATTGTGTTTAGGAGAGTTCCAAATGCAAGGAGTTTGAGAAGGGAGGCTAGTAGGCCTAATTTGGTGTTCTACACGTTTTGTAAGTATTTAATTGATTAAACTTGTGTATATTAAGTGGAAATTGCTATGTTTGCTTAATTGCTATGTTCTTGGATCGAATTGTGTATTGAATTCTTAATGGTGAAATATTGGTTGATTTTTGAAATAGTGTAATGATGATTTGATGATATATTGATTGAATTGAGAAGTTGTGAGTTGGTTATGATGATGACTAATTGTGATGAATTGTGTTGATGATTGATTGTGATTGTAATTATGATTTGATGAGATGTTGATGGAATTGTTGTAATGAGAAGTGTTGTGAATTATGATGAGAATTGAGATATGTTGTGATTGAGAATGGGAAAAGGATGACTCATGAGATGTAATATGCGTGTGATCAGGAAAGCTGAGCTGGACGGATAGCTATCCGTATGTGTGAGATGGCGAGACTGAGCAAGGCGGATAGTCTCATCAGTGGCCACCTAAATGTGAAATTATGTGAGGAAATGAAAGGAAATGTGAGGAAATGTGAGGTTGAGTCAACCAATCCTAATTTGATGAGAAACAATGTGAATTGAATTTGGTTGGTGGTTTGAGATGATGATTTGGTTGAGAACTGTCTTGATTGGGAATTGTTTTGGTTGACGATTGCCTTGGTTGAACTTTGAATGTGTTCAAATGGTGGAATTGATCTTGAATGTATATTTATTGTATGCAGTATATGATGTATATATGTTGGGTAATTTTGGCTTGATATATTCTTGGTTAATTGATTAAATGCTTATTGAGTTGCCAGCTCACCCCATTGGCATAATTTTTCAGGTTTAGGATAGCTTATTGATTCTAGAAGTTTACGTGCATTGCAATAGAAGTTTCAGGTTAGCCAGTGGATCATAAGAATATTTTGTGCATTTGGGTTTGCAAGCTATATATGTATGTAAATGGTTTTTGGGTTGATAAATGACAAGTGTGTGTAATGTGTCTAATGATCGTATAATGGTATATTTTTATGTATTTATATGAGTTAATTTTGTATATAGAATAAATGTGAGTTTTGTGTGATTTGCATGTTGTCTTCGGAAGGTTTTGGTTAAGTTTCATCTTTAAAATCGTAGTTCCTGTGTCCTTAAAGCTGCGCGTGTGACTGTATAAATTGCCCCTGCGATTTTAAGAATCAGAATGTCTATTTTTCTCGGTTTGTTTAATCGCGCCCGCGATATAAGGTCCAGAATATCGAGTTTTTTTGTTTGCCAGATCGTGCCCACGATCATGATTGGTCGCCCCCGTGACTGAACGTTGTGTTTAAATTTTATTTTGTTAAAACTGTTTATTTTGTTGTGGTGTTACATTTTTGGTATCAGAGCAGGGATTAGGTCTCTAGGGAGCATGCTATAGTAAAATGGCCATAACTTTTAGCACATGATGAACTAAAATGCCCATAATATATCAAATTGAAGCTTATTCAGACATCTATATGGGTTACCATGTTTGTCAGAATAGGTCAAACAGCATAAGTCTCCTAAACAAATACTTGACCAATTCTATTGTTGATTTAGATTCACTAATAAAGTACCCAAAACTATACTGAATGTTTGAAGTAAATTGAATTAAATTGTGAATTAAAATTAAAATAGGATTAGAAGTTAAAGAAAACATCATATTGAACTGAAGCAGGAAATAATTACAGTGGAACGAAAAACACTAAATAACTGGAATTGAAAATGTATTAGACATTGTGATTAAAAGCTAAACGCAAAGCTTGAAGTTTCGAAGTTGTTTGATTTATAAGTCGAAGTTGTTGTGTTTTTATGTGTTTAATTGATGTTATTGACTAAATGGTTAGTGTGGGAGTGGGACTTTCATTTGACCTTCTAATATTTATATTTGTTGGAAGTATAGAAAATTCTTCTATGGGTCTTGTGAAAGTTGGCAAGAATGTAACCATTATAACAATGACCTGTATTTACAGTTTTCTTGCATTTTTTATAGACCATTAACTTTCCTATCCATAGCCACATCTTCAAGTTTCCTTTTCTCATAAGTTGGAAGTTACAAGGTTCGTGGCAATCATGGCACCATTCCACTGGAATTCTTTCATTTTTTATTGGAAGTTTTAGGTCATCCAATACAAATCAATATCTCTCCATATTTTTTACTCTTCTTGCTTGGCTAATGTCATAAGGTTATGCCAATGTCATAAGGTTGTGCGTATGTTTGGCACTCGTGCACTTTATAGCAACCTGGGGTGCACTACTGCCAGGTTGCTTTGGAATCAATGCAAAAGCTATATGATCCCTTACCTAGTGGCATGCCTTGGCCAACCATTAGACTAGGTCTGAGGTTGATTCTTAAAGCTTTTTCACTAAATTTAACCCTAAACATAAATATTTGAAATTTACGACCACGCTATTGTAAATTTGTGAAGAATATGCAAATAGGATGAATTTTGCAACAGCGTAAGTGCCTCTGTCGCAATTTTTGTTGCAATTTATTCACGCCAGATAAATCCCATTGTCGCGTAAATTTTGCAACGGTTTTGGCATCTTCTGTGATGGCAAGTCCGTTACAATTTTGCGATGGCTCCATGCTATCCGACGCAAATGTTTTGGGAGCCAAAACATTAAAAAATTTTCAAATTTGCAGCAGGCAATGTGTCCTTTGCGACGGACAATTTGTCGTAAAATAAAAGAACTGATAAAAACAGCAGCTAGGGTTTCATTTCCCCCTTTACTGCATTTTTCCCCAACTTCTCCCTTTCCTTTTCCTCTCATTAGCCGTCAACCCTTGCCACCAGACATGACACCACCTCGTCACTGCCCATTTAGACTGCCACCACCTCGTCACCGCAGAGACAGGACCCATAGATGTCGTCGTCATTGCCCACCACTGCTACGTCTTTCTCTAGTGGCCTCCTCCGTTCTTCGTGCTTCATTACAGCCTTTTCCTTCTCCTATGGTCATCGCCGGCGAACAGGTAAGTCAGTTTTTTTTTTTGGTTTTTAAATTGTTTTTATATTTTAATGTTAGATTTTTAGGGTATATTTAAATATGTTTAGGGTATATATAAATATGTTTTTTTTGTTGAATAATTTTAATATAGTTAGGGTAAAAATCCTTGAATAATTGTTGTTATTCTAATTTTAATAATATTATTATTTTGAATATTATTATTTTGTTTGAATTTCTTTTGTTTAATTTTAGGTTTAATTGTTGAATTTATGTTTGTATTTATAAAAAAAATAATATTCTGTTTTATAATAAAATATTAATATTCAGTTTTATAATATAATAATAATATTTTGTTTTTATAATATAATTAATTTTTAGGTTGAATTTAGGTTGAATTAATCATAATTTAGGTTGAATTTAGAAAAACATTAATTATTGAGGTTGAATTTAGGAGGAATTAATTCAATTAATTTTTTTCTTATAATGAAAATCATAATTTTCTATTTTTATATAAATATAAAAATTATATTTTTTAAATAATTTTTTTTAAAAAAAATTAAATGTTTATGATAATATTATTTATACATTTAGACAAATATGAAATAATAATACATTGTATATATATAAATGTGTTAATTAGTAGTTTAAGTTTTTTATGTAAAAAATAATAAAATTCTGTTGTAATTATTTTTTTATTTTTGATATTATATTATGTGTTTTAATTAAGAAATTATGTGTTTTTTTTATGTATGTGGGTTAGGTTAATTAGTTTTAGAATAATTGAATAATAAAAAGTTAAACAAAAATTAAATATGTTGAAAAAAACAGAAATTAATTTAAAATAAAACCCAAAAGGAATAATAATAGTTATAACATATGTGTGTGTGTGTGTGGTTATTTAAAATTAAATAACCAAATAATTATTTAGTGTAAGATTTGTTGTACTTAGCTTATTAGTTAAATAACTTGTAATTAATGTCTCTAAAATATATTGAATAGATTTCCGATATATATTTGGTTCCCGTTTGGAGCTTGAAGTTTGTTTGTTTTGCTTTCCTTCATTCAAGTAAGTTTTTTTTAATAAATTATAAGCTTCTTAATTTTTCATGTTAATTATCCTTTTTTTTTGAACTAATTTGAACTTACTGAATATGCATATAGGTTTTTAATTTATATCTCGTTCGTGTTTGGAGATTGTATTTTTTACTTGGGCATGTGCATTTAATCAAGTAAGTACTCTAACTTTTTTAGTTATTTATAAATAATTTTAATGTTATTAATATTAAATTAGTGCATCTTTGAGTACCTTTTAGATTTTTCAATATGCATGTGTGTTATATATAGTTTGTTCAATAAGCATATGATGCTGGGTATAGGTTGGTGAATATGCTTGTGATGCTAGATTTGGGTTAGTGAATATGCATGTGCTGCTAGATTTAGGTTGATGAATATGCATGTGCTGTTAGATTTAGGATTCTGAAATGATGAAATATTGTATGTTTCCATGTGCTACTAGATTAGGTTTGTTAGATTTTGTGATGATTGAGTCTGGGTAATTTTTGGTAGGCCCAACATTGTGAGAAAGTATAGAAGTGTATTTTTTTTTTTGCAGGAATGACCCCATTGTGGATAAAGAGCGGTTACCTCAGTGTTCCAAGTCAAGCGATGACCACGGCACTTTGCGTTTAGCATATGGGAGCTAACAGTGTGAGTCGCCACCCGAACAGGCATCGAGAAAAGAAATTGGTGAGCGTCTCGATTCCCTTAAGAATGCATAAGACACCAAAAAGACACAAAGATTCCAAGATCAGACTTATGGATTCTTAAGGCGTGGTTCTTTACAAGCAACTCATAGCAAACATTAGTCAAGCACATGTACTACCAAGTGGTAGGCGTTCCAACCTTATTACTCCCACACACGTGTTTGTTTGGCAAGTCAAAATTCCTAGGAATTAGCTTGGGCCATCGCATCAAGAGGGGATGCTATTGCCGATGTAGTATGCACGTTCGCATAGGAAAATTTCTCAACATCCCAACCAAACAATAAGTCATTATAACATCCATATCCCATGTCTTTGCTCTTGACGAGTTTCTTGATGTTTCATGTATTCTAGGGCCATTTTAGCATCAATCAGGTACAATTAGACTGATGCGCCAACGTCCCTTAAACACGGGTAGTAGTCAAAGTCACTCTTCTCAAATTCTAACTTATCCTATGTTGTAGGGCCGCATTAGTCAGGTACAATTAGACTAACGCTAGGCACCCCCATAGGTAGCAATTAGAAGTTTGATTCAAGGGCAATAACACTAGACCAGGTCAAAATAATGGCTTCATAGCATCACATAACACATCAATCATTTGGTAAGTCCTAGTGGAAGTTGCTAGGGTCATTACATGGCTTGAGTCAGTTCGGCTAAAAAATGGTTCCTATAGAAGGCGAACTCCCATTAACCATCTCCCTCTTTCAAAAGAGGTTCAAGTGATGCTAGGACATTCATCTCAGAACTTCCCATTAACTATCACTCATTAACCATATCTAGGATGGTAAGCAATAGTAGGACAGTTCCATCTATGAGTGGTAGTCACTGATTTAGGCCCCTATGAAGTGCGCATTGTAAATCATAGACAGCTTGACCAGTGGTACCCGCAAGGTAGGGTGTTTTAGTGCGAGAATGCAATGCAAGGAAACTAGAGTTGGATATAATGATAATGAGTTGCTTTAATAACATGAATCATAAGTCTGTCGTCCCCAGTAGAGTTGCCAAACTGTGGATAAAGAGGGGTTACCTCAGTGATCCAAGTCATGTGACGACCGCGGCACTATGCGTTTAGCATACGGGAGCTAATAGTGTAAGTGGTCACCCGAACCGGCATCGGGAAAAGAAATTGGTGAGCATCTCGATTCCCTTAAGAATGCGTAAGACACCAAAATGACACAAAGATTCCAAGATCGGACTTATGCATTCTTAAGGCATGATTCTTTACAAGCAATTCATAGGATTATGTCTACCTTCGTTTCCACTACTTGAAGCAAGTAAAACACACAATTATACACCTACCTTTTACAACATTTAAGCTTGGATAAGTGAGTTTCTATTACAAACAAAGATCGATTTTACATTACTAAACCATAGTTTGTCTGAATTACATGCAAACTGTGAAAGTAAGCACCACAACACATCAACACAACCTAGGTTTCTACCCTTTTAAACTAAAGATTACCAAGTTGTTTATTAGATTCATTTCATGCATATATCCCATATTTCTTACCAAAGAAAGTTAGAATACTTACCTTTTTGCTATAATCCATATGAAATTTTTACTCACAGAAGTTGCAGATCATTGGGGATCCTTACCAGAAGCCAACGCCACTACATTTAACAAAGAGCACCCAACGCCACTCTTGGGAGTGGCGTTGAGGTGCAACGCCACTCTTTGGAGTGGCATTGGGTCTCACCCACTCTCTCTAGTGGCGTTGCCACTCACACATGCAAGGAAGGTAGAAAATGTAGAAAAATGCAACTTTTGGGCTTACCAAACCTCAAAAATTGACAGAAAACTCATCCAAAATACATATGCATGACGCAAACAACCTAAAACAGATATCTATATGGCAAAACCCAGCCTAACATACATCTAAGCAATCAAACAATACTCAATTGACACTTATAGTAAACATATAATGCACAACTTATGGAAACTATGAAGCATACTCTCAATCATTCAAATCATGTTTAAACAATTCAAAACAACTTAAAACAACTTCAAAACTATGGAAACATATGTTATAGCATGCAAATCAACCATATGCATCATGCCAATAACTTACAGTAACCATACCTCAAATACAATAAGCATACAACGTACTGACTTTTATGGAAATAAACTAAATCCAGTTAAAAGGCATAAAATCACTTTAGAAATCATTTAGATGCCATAAAAAAACATGCATTAAATCAATAAAACACCAAATCATAGCATGTAAATGATTAACAATGAATTTCAATAAAAATTGAAATGAACGTGCAATTTACTGTGATTTTATTAAATAAACTGAAATCAATTTAATTGCTTTTGATTTTGATTGAAGCATGTTAGAATCATTTAGAAACATCATAAAACACCGTTTAAAACAATTTTCAAAATCAAAAACATTAAAACAGAAAAAATCAGAAAAATCACGTACAATGTAGTAAAACAGCCAAAATCAAATAACAATCCTCCATAATCATTAACAATCACACAATCATGCTTTAAAACTCATTAATTGAATAAATCTAACACTTAAACATGTTAAGAATCAACAAAAAAAAAATCTAATGAAAAATGCAAAAGATGCAGTACGTACGTTTAAAACCATTTTTGCGGTAAAATGGAGCAGATGAATATCATGATTCATACAATGAATGCAAATCACATTATTTTCATAATAGTTATAAAAAATCAACAATTAAAAGAATTTAGAGCACTTACTGTGATGATCAATGAAACTCCAAATTCAACAAGCAACCAAACTTTGAATAGGACTTCTATGGGAGGGCTTGATTTCCCTCAGTTGTGAGTTTTTTTTTTTGGGTTTTTTTTTTATCGCGTACTGTTCTTTTCTTGTTGTTTATTTTTTCTCTCTAAACTAAAAACAAACTTACGGGACCTCAATTAAAATTTGTAAACCCCCCAGTCAACTTGAATTTCCCTCCCCTGTGAATGAAATTGAGTGTGCCTTTTATAGGCAGTGACTCTGTGTTTGTGCTTGATTCTTAAGCAGAAAGTGTTTTCAAATTCAAAAGGCAGTGGATTGAATCAATCTTTTGTTAATTTATTTTAAATTTTGAAAATAAAGAATGATATAAATCACGTTCAGTTGCATTTGAATTTCAAATTAAAAGCATCTGTAAGTGAAAGAGAAATGAACTTGGGCTCTCAATTAATTTTAAGCCTAAAAGAGCTTAATTAGTTAATTAAAAGGCCAGCCCATAACATTTAAATAAAATATGAAGCTCATTCCAACCTTTAAAACCACAATCCAGGCCTAACACCAAGCCAAGCCCATTAACATGGCATCAGATGTTCTAAGCCTGTTTTGGAGCCCTAAACCTTAGAGCTAGAAAAACTGTATTTGTAACGGCCCCAAAATTAAATAGTAATTAATTATGCATTTATATATATATATTGAATCATTTCATTAAGCATGTCATTGGCATCCTAATAATGTGTAATGCATTGCATGATATCAAATGGTAGAATATTGTGTGTAATAAGGTTTGTGGAGTCAGATTAGTTGAGGGATTAGATTGTAAGAAGAGTTGAGGGAGCTAATTGTAATAGAAACAAGAATCAATGATTTATTGGGTAATAGTATATTGTTGAGGGTTGTATGGGTGAAGGAAGTTTGGTGACATGGGGCAAGTGAAAAAGGGTGATGGGTGGAGGACAAGTGTCTTAAAAAAAAGACAAGTGGCATGAAGGGAGATTGCAAGGTGGTAATTAATTAATTAATTAATAATAATAATATTAGTTAGTGGAGAATCTCTACACATCTCTACACTTCATCTTTTTCCATTCTTCTTCATATTTTCCTTTCTCTACACAAAATCCTCCATTAGTGGTTCTTGAAGCTTTTGATTGGAGAAGACAAGAAAGATGGGAGATTTTAAATAGCAAATAGGTTAATTAAAGCTTAGAAGATAATTGAGGTAAGTAATGGTTTAATTCTGATAATTCTATTATGTTAGGGTTTCAGAGAATTTGGGGGGTTTTGATTAGAATTGCATAAATATGTAATTAATGTATATGGAAGAGATTATTGAGAAGTAATTATATGTATGGATATTGAATTGATTGTTTGGATGGATTATTATGTTTAGGGGAGTTCCAAAAGCAAGGAGTTTGAGAAGGGAGGCTAGAAGGCCTAATTTGGTGTTCTACATGTTTTGTAAGTATTTAATTGATTAAACTTGTGTATATTAAGTGGAAATTGCTATGTTTGCTTAATTGCTATGTTCTTGGATCGAATTGTGTATTGAATTATTGATGGTGAGATGGTGGTTGAATTTTGAAATAGTGTAGTGATGATTTGATGATATGTTGATTGAATTGAGAAGTTGTGAATTGGTTGTGATGATGACTAATTGTGATGAATTATGATGATGATTGATTGTGATTGTAATTGTGATTTGATGAGATGTTGATGGAATTGTTGTGATGAGAAGTGTTGTGAATTGTAATGAGAATTGAGATATGTTGTGATTGAGAATGGGAAAAGGATGACTCATGAGATGTGATATGTGTGTGATCGGGAAAGCTGAGCCGGGTGGATAGCTACTCGTATGTGTGAGATGGCGAGACTGAGCCGGGCTGATAGTCTCATCGATGGCCACCTAAATGTGAAATTATGTGAGGAAATGAAAGGAAATGTGAGGTTGAGCTATCCGATCCTAATTTGATGAGAATTAATGTGAATTGAATTTGGTTGATGGTTTGAGATGATGATTTGGCTGAGAATTGTCTTGATTGAGAATTGCTTTAGTTGAAGATTACTTTGGTTGAACTTTGAATGTGTTCAAATGGTGGAATTAATCTTGAATGTATATTTATTGTATGAAGTATGTGATGTATATATGTTAAGTAATTTTGGCTTAATATATTCTTGGTTAATTGATTAAATGCTTATTGAGTTGCCAGCTCACCCATTGGCATAATTTTTCAGGTTTAGGATAGCTTATTGATTCTAGAAGTTTAAGTGTATTGCAATTGAAGTTTCAGGTTGGCTAGTGGATCATGAGCATATTTTGTGCATTTGGGTTTGCAAGCTATATATGTATGTAAATGGTTTTTGGTCTGATAAATGCAAGTGTGTGTAATGAGTCTAATGATCGTATAATGGTATATTTTTATGTATTTATATGAGTTAATTTTGTATATAGAATATATGTGGGTTTTGTGTGATTTGCATGTTGTTTTCGAAAGGTTTTGGTTAAGTTTCAGCTTTAAAATCGTAGTTCCTGTGACCTCAAAGTCGGGCCCGCGACTGTATAAATTGCCCCCGCGATTTCAAGAGTTAGAATGTCTATTTTTCTCGGTTTGTTTAATCGCGCCCGCGATATAAAGTCTAGAATGTCGAGTTTTTCTGTCTGCTAGATCGCACCCACAATCATGATTGGTCGCCCCGTCGACTAAACTTTGTGTTTAAATTTTATTTTGTAAAACTGTTTATTTTGTTGTGGTGTTGCAATATTAGAGACAAAAACGTGTAGAATGACCTAATTTACTAAACAATGAGGTTTCGGGCCATTTTGAGGCTTGTATGAAAAGATATTATGAAAACAATGCAAAATTTTATTTCAAAATGATTTTCTAACTTAAAACAATGCATTTTCAAATCCGAAATTCATTTTGAACCATTACATGATTAAATGAAAGCCATAATCACTCTACTTACGCCTTGTGAGCATAAGTGATCATCATTGGGATCTCCGAGCCACTTCCCCATTCTTGCATCGAAAAATTAGGTGTCTACACCCATATTTTTGGGGATACCTCTATATATAGGGGAGACTCTGCCAAAATTTTGGTAGATTTTACTTTAGATTTAAAATAGGCTAGAGACTATAGGTGACACAAAAAGAACTAAAATGAATTCATCTTTCGATTGCATCCTCCATGCATCAAAATAATTTGATTATAAAGTACACGAATTGAAAATTAATCATAAAAATTATTAAAAATTTAAGATATTCATTCGCATCTTCCTTGCAAAGAATAAATAAGGTCAATTGAAGTGTTAATCTGATTCGTATGTATCGTCCTTGCGTCAAATGAAAAAATTACTCAGTTTGCATCGTTCTTGTAACCAAGTTAGCTATATTTCAATAAATATTGTAAATCTAAATCGATTGCATCATAAATGCGTTGATATAACGTAATTCAATATAATTGAAGTAAAATTGTATAACAAACTTTGAATTTAAAGTTAAAATGACCGTTACCGGTCATTTTAACACGATCATGTAGTGAAACCATAGAATTCTTGTCCAGTATCCTTAGAAGGAATTCTAGGATATTGGATTGTCCCAGTGGATAGTTTGTGAACTTGGCATTTATTTAATTTATCACGGTAGAAAATATATGAGAACGGTTAGAATTTTAGGTGCCTTTTAATGGTTATGTAGACACCTAATTTTTGGATGCAGGTACGTGGAAGCAGTTTGGGAGCTCAATGATGAATACAATCTAGATTGGACCAATCTATAACCCTATTCTCTATAGAAATGAGCCAAGGATTGAAAATAATTTCAAAACATTTTCAAAATGTTTTTTCTGGCCCATTGAAGATTCGGTCGAATCATTGATGAATCAACCAAATCTCCAGTCTTGGATCAAGCCTAAAGTGGACAAAGCCCATTTTTATTAGAAAGAAGGTTCAACCGATTCTTTGATGATCATTCGATCGGTTGATCACCAAAGATTTGGCCGAGCCATTGCTTTGACAAGATAGATTTTGGAGACATAATGCATGTATCTGTAGGGTGTCAGACTACATCGGCCTACACCCATAGCAAGTTGAGCCACTTGCTAAAAAGAGATTCATTTTTCTCCTATAAATACCCTAAGTTTTTACATTGTTAAAGGGGGAAACAATAGAGAGAAGGAGAAAAATAACAGACAGAGCACACACATAAATAATTAAAAGAAGAGGAAATAAACTGTCTCCCAGTTCCCTACAAGTTTTCAAAAAGTATTCTTTGAGTTTCTGAATCCGAGTACGATGATACTCAGTAACTCTGAGGGCAACCTACCAATCATAGAGCATCCATACATCAGAATAAGCATATTTTACATTGTGTTCATCATCTTTTTGAGTTACTATAATTTTCCATATGTCATGAACTAACTCCATATCATTTTTTGATCATATGCATGAGTTCCTGGTGATATGGAGAAACTATTGAAACAAACGGATTGAACTTAGTAATCTGTAACTTAAGTTTCAGATCACAAGGATGTTTTAACTCATAGACTTAAATTATTATAACGACTTGCTTCTTCAGTCATTTTGGACCTTTTATATCTATTTTAGGTCACTAGTTATTGTTTTGTGTTTCCCATTCAAAGAAATTTATAATAATACAGGTTAGGACCATGGTTGTCATCATGTTACAGGTTCGGCCGAATAATCAATGATTCGATCGAACCATTAAATTTACAACCAGTTGACCAAGCTTTGTGTAATTTTTAGAGTTTTGGGCCTGGGCATTAATTGATGGCTCGACCAAATGACCATCAATGGTTCGGTCGAACCTTTGCGGTGGAAAATCATGGAAAGCTTGGAGATCTCACAGAAGGCCGGTTGTTCATTGAAGCTTCGAGGTCAACTGATAGAACCTATTAACAACTAATCGGTCGATCAGTAATGTCTTCTAACCCAATTTATTTTGTGATTAAAAAACCTAGAATAAATGATAAAATAATTAACCGGACTCCTAATAAATAAACCCGGTAAACAGTAGAATAAAAATGATAGAAAATCATTTCTCATTTCCTTTCTTTAAGGGTGTTTGTATATTCCTGTCATTTATTATTTCGGGTAATAAATAAATAATTAATGTGACAATATTAATATTTAAAATAATATAAAACATATTAGAAACCGACTATGAATGTTCTGCATGTAAATAAATAAGGAAATAATCCATTTGACTAACATCATTAAAACAAATAGAAACCCACCAAACATAGCAAACTACACTTAATCAACAGGGTTAATCAAATCAGACCAAATGCAGAGAAATAAAACTGATTAGAAACAATATTAGGGATGATCATTCATCCTACAAGTTCCATATTACTTTCTGGGTAATTTATAGCTTATTATTGTTTGTCCTCTGTAGGAAATAATAACTTTTTTAATTAGATAAACGAGAATTTGCCTGGTATGGAAGACTCATTCCGAACCTAGAATCATCTAGAGTGATGAAGGATGGGAATTCTAAAGGAATCTACCTGTTTTATTCCTCACTCAGTGTGCAGATGCAATTCGGGTGAAGACTCCACATGTTTTCTGAAATCTAAAATCCTAAATTAGTAAGTCAGCTCTCCATTACCATTGGACACCAACTACGGGTGCACACCCTGTTGTCCACAACGGCGACTACACTAGAGAGTTTTTTAAAAATTAAAATGAATGAGATTCTGAGTAATTTCCCATCTTTTTAATTAATCTGGTTATTGTTTTCCTTTACTGCATTGCATTTTTCTACATGTACCTTAAACCCTGGTACCACTTATAATGCAATTCGATGATTTCAATCATTTCTTGGGCTGTATTATCGGTGATTACCACTCATAATTAAGATGACTTTCCTCGTCGCTTGAACCCTTGAGTAAGGATGATGATTGTAGACACCTGATTTTTGGATGCAGGTACGTGGAAGCGGTTCGGGGCCTCGATGATGAATATGGTCTAGTTTGGACCACTCTGTTATCCCATCTCCCATAGAAATAAGCTAAATGATCGAAAAACATTTTCCAAAACTGAATTTTTGGCCTTTGGGAGATCTAGAGAATCTCCAATTATTCTTCCGAATCTCCATAATCCTGGATTGGCCCTACATTGCAACAAGCCCAATGATTTTAAAACAATGATCCGGACGAATCTTCACTCATTCGTCTGAATGAATTTCGGAGATTCAATTAGATCTTCTCCCTGAAATGACAGATTTTGGGACAGGATGCATGTATCAGTTGGTAATCAAACCCTATAACCTACGTGGACCTACACTATAACCTACCCTATGAAGCAGCTTGCTTAAGTTGCTGGGAAAGATTCCTTTTCTCTCTATAAAAACCTACCTTTTTCAACAGTAAAGGGGAGGCGGTTGGGGGGAGGGCACCATTAGAAACAATTGAAGCACACACACACACACTTACTTTTAAACTTTGTTTTCTGTAACATGTTTTCACGGAGTTTCGGAATGAGGAAACTTTATTCAATCCAGAAGCTTACTTTTACCCAAAGTGGTAATACTCATCAACTGAGGGCAACCTACCATCCAAGAAGCATCCATACATCAGAATAAGCTTATCTCATTCATACTTTCTTCATTTTAGCTTACTGTTACTTTTCTTATTTCACGTACTAACATCTTTTTATATTCTGTTCATGCATGTGAATCCTAAATGAAGTCAGGATGATGTAGAAATAGTCAAATCAAAGTTTAGAGACCCATAGCTTAAGCTTTGGAGCAAAGTGTTATTTTGATTCAGATGCTTGGGTTACCCATAAAAACCCTATTTTTAACCATTTGAGGACTCAGGAACATGTTTTAGGATTTATTTATTATTTTGTACCTTTATTTTTGAAAGTTTGTAATAATACAGGAAGAAAAACATGCTGGACTTCATGTTACAGGTTCGACCAGATCTTCAATGATCCGTTTGGACCATCAAGTCTTGAACTGGATGTCCCACCTCCAGGAATTTATTGGAAAATTGGGCTTGGGGAGAGATTAGAGGTCTAGCCGAACCTTTATGAAGAGAAGATGCTATATTCACAAGGAAACTTAGTCGATTGACTGTCTGAAGCTTCGAGGTCAGTCTTTAGTCTTCTCCGAGACTAATAGATTGATCGATAAGATTCCTAACCAAATAAATATCACCTAGAGCTTCCTGAAAAATAAGTAATCGAACTTCTAAAAATTAAATCCAGTAATCAATACAATAAAAATGGTAGAAAATCATTTCTCTTTTCTTTTCTCTAAGGATGTTTGTGTATTCCTGCCATATTTATTTTGGGTAACTCAATAATAAGTTAAGCTGCAAATATTAACTAATAAATATATAAAAATGGATTATAAACCAACTTTGGATGTTTTACATGTACATAAATAAGGAAATAATCCACACGATTGATACAATTAACACGAATAAAAACCCACAAAATACAGCAAACTGTACTCAATCGAATAGGGACTAATCAAGTGGAACTAATGTAGAAATGATAAAACTGATTAGAAACAATATTAAGGATGTTCATTTATCCTTGCCAGTGCCATATGATTTTCTGGGTGATTTATCGCTTTATTATTATTTGTCCGATGTAGGAAATAATGACCTCTTTAATTAATTAAATGGGGAATTACCTGGTGTGGAGGACTCATTCTGAACCTAGAATCATCTAGAGTGATGATGGATGAGAATTCCAAAGGAATCAACCTGTCTTACTCATCACTCAATGTCTCGATTGCAATTCGGGTGGCGATTCCATGCTTGTTTAAGAAGCTAAATCCCAATTTAGTGAGTCAGCTCGCCATTGCCACTAGGCACACCCAGGGCACAAAATACCCGTGTGTCCATAGTGGTGACTCCATTGGCTCCATTAGGGAAGTTTTTATAAAACAAAATAAAAATGAATGAAGATTCCGAGCAATTTCCCATCTTTTTATTTAATCTGGTCATTCTTCTCCTTTTCTGCATTGCATTTTAGTTTTGCATTTTTTAGGGTCCCTATTAACCTCGGTACCATTTATAATGTTGACTAACGATTCTAGTCATTTCTTGGGGGGTATTATCGATGACTACCACTCACAATTGAGATGATTTCCTCGTCCCTTGAACCCTTAAGTGGGGAGGACAGTCAAAGGAAGTTTACTTACTTGGGAGCCTTTTTAGCCAAACCAAATGTCAAAACCCAGCATGTAATGGCCATAGAAGTTTCCACTAGGTATGAACCCGTTAATCCTACTTGTTGTAATGATGCCATGAATATTTATGATCATTAAGCCTAAAGCTTATGCCGAAACTCTGTCCGTCTAAGGGTAGAATTCAGGTACAAGGATACAGACTCAATTATCATGAATGCTATTATTTGTAAGGATAGCTTGAAAGATTTTACTTATACGTCAATACTGTCATCCCTTGTTGATGATATAAAGTACTCCAACCTACGTAGGAAATGGACTTGTGACAAACAGAATACGTATGTGGGAGTAATAAGGTTGGAAGGCCTGCCACTTGGCAATATTTGGTACTTGTATAGCTAACGGTTTCCTTGTTTCCTTGTCATGCATACATGCATACATCTGCATTACATGCATGACCCTAACAAGTCTCGTGCTATAGAAAATAGAGTCTCGGTCCTCTGGTACTTAGAAGAGAGTAGGAAGATGGTTAGTTCGGGAATTCCAAGACCTTGAAGAATTGAGATTAGATAGAATGCCTGAGACATCACAAAACGTGGATATGGATGCACTCATTCCAATTCTGAATCAATAGCCTCTTAGGGGACAAAGGCACTCCCAAATACGAAATAAGCAAATAAGATACCTTACACTTCAGGATATTTGCACAAGTCTTTGTGAATGTGTTCTAGACCCTAATGCCGATCAAAGAACTTTTTGAATAATTAATTCCAAGACCTGAGACAACCCCAAAACACCTTAGAAGCTTAACAAAATTACAAATTTCAAACTCCTCTGAAGGAAGGAAGCACAAAGTGTCATCGGTGAATTGCACTAAGGACACAAGAGGAGAATCATCTGACAGTAAAAAACCAGCTAAAAAACCACATGAAATAGCTTTATCAATCATCTGTTTCAGCCCCGCTACTGTTAGAACAAAAAGAAAATGGTTACCCCGCTTCACACCTGTTTCCAAGTAAATCGGTTTAGTAGGAGACCCGTTTACAAGGATAGAGGTAGAAGAATCTTTCCTGCAATTTTCCATCCATAAGCACCAAGTCTTAGAGAATCTCATCCTTCTCATTACTGCTGAGAGAAACTTCAAAGAAACACTTTCAAATGCCTTGTGGAAGTCCAATTTTAAGAGGAAAGTTGATCTTCTTAACTTCTTCTTATGGAAAAGGATCTTCGAAGCTAGAAATGAGCATTGGTGCATACTTCTGCCTTTGACAAATGCAAATTGAGATTGTGAAATAACCTTCGGGAGAATGCTTCAGAGTTTAAAAGAAAGAAGTTTTGATAGGATTTTATAGATGCCATTCATTAAGCAAATAGGCCGAAAATCTCTCATGGAAGAAGATCCCGCCACCTTTGGAATAAAAACTGTAAAGGAAGTTTTTAGCTCATAAGGAAGATCTCCAGGGGGATAAAAATGATTTAGCACTCCCAAAATTTCTTTCTTCATAAAAGACCAATCTCTCATGTAAAAGAAGAAGTTGAAACCATCTGGTCCTGGAGCTTTATTAGGGCCACAATTGAGACTGCAACACAAATATCATCTTCTATGAAGGGAGATATCAACATTTCTTATCTGCATCACTCAAACAAGAAAATTTAAGAAGTTCAATATCAAAAGGAACATCCGGCATTACTTTGAATAGGCGCCTGTGAAGGCTACAATGGAATCCTTAATATGAATAGGATCTACATGAATACTCAAATCATCCTCTACCCTTGTAATTCTGCTATTTCTAAAATGAGAATAAGCCATTCTATGAAAGAAGATTGTATTATTGTCACCCAAGAGAGTCCATTTAGGACTTGAATTTTGGTTCCAAATAGATTCCTTATGTTTCTTCTTTTGAAAAAGTTTGGCTTTCAAGGAACCTAATTCAACTTTCTGTTGTTGATGAAGAGGCTGAGAAGCTTCATATGAAGTCTTGGCTAAGATTTCTTCTTCAAGCTTTTTAATTTCCACATCCACATCTCCAAAAACTTCTTTATTCCAAGATCTAACAGTGCCCTGAAAGAGCTTCAATTTGGAATTCAAAGAAGCATCTTTGTTAGATTCGCATATATCTGACAAAGTAGAAGAGATAAAAGGCAGAAAACTTTCGTCATCCCACCAAGAATTAAAAGATATGAAAGGTTTACTACCCCAATTGTAATTAATTGAAGACTTGAAAATAATTGGGAAATGGTCGGAGAAGGTAGAGTCCATTGTATTGATCGAGAGGAAAGGCCAAAAGGATATAATATCATTAGACTCCATTACTCTGTCTACTCTTGAGAAGGAATAAGAATTATGCCATGTGTATGGATGATCATATAAATGCAGGTCATGAAGCTCCGAAGCATTAACAAAATTTTGGATCTCTAACACATATTTTGTTTTAATATTTTTGTAATATAAAAAATAATAAAATTCTGTGAATTTTTAGGTTAAATATATTTTTTAGTTGAATTAAATTTAATTTTAGGTTAAATTAATAATGTTTAGGTTGAATATATGTAATTTATAGTTGAAATTAACTAATTGAATGAAATTAATAATAATAATAATATTTTGTTTTAATTTTTTAATATAAAAATAATAATATTAAATTTTAATGTTTTTAAAAGTTTTGATATTTTGTTATGTGTTTTAATTAAGGAATTAGGTGATTTTTTTTTCTTTATATGTGTTAGGTTAATTAGTTTGAGAATAATTGAACAATAAAAAATAAAATAAAAATTAAATATGTTGAAAAAATAGAAAATAATTAGATAAATAATTAGTTTAAAAATTTAATATTTAATTACTTGAATAAAATTAAAAATCCGAAAAATTAAATAGTTTAAAATTTTTTGTATCTATTTTGTAAATTAAATATTTTGTGTTAATTGATATAATATTGGTTGAATAAAATTTAGGTCTAGCTAAAAGGAAGTAATATAATATTTAATTAATTGATTGATGTAGTGTTTTTAGTTAAACATAATGAATTTAAAGAATAAACTTTAAATAGTTGGCTTTTTTAGAACTTTATGTCATTATATATATATAGACACACACAGACACACACAATCCATAACACAGGCTAACATAACCAGCATCATAAGGTGGAGCCACACAGGGCTAACAAATCCACCACATGTTCATGTCATTCACATCCACCAACAGCAGTAATAATAATAGTAGCAACATACATATAGAATCCATGACTAACATACAATACCATCATCCTAGAAAATAGGCTACTACTACAACTATAGAGTATAATGAAAGTTCATACATAACTTTAAAACCTACATAAGAGAGTCAGTGAAAAAGAAGACCAGTGAAGAGTACTGGAATGTGAGGTCTGATCAGAGGAATCCTAAAAAGATAGATTGAGGGGAGTCAGACCTCACTAAGTGAATTAATATCATATTTACAAAATGAAACCTAAAGCACACCATCACACAATTCACACACACACACACCCTTAGCCATGCGAATAATTCAAATCAAGTCACTGAAAAGAGGAGTATCGAGGTAGAACACCTAAATTCCCTATAATCCCCAAACATTCATCCGGTTCTCTTATTCCAATTTGGCCACTTAATCTAATCAGTAATACCTCTCGCGGCTTAGACACCCCTCACTGATCCATCCCAGAAGTATTAATTCGGATCTGGTCGCTTAATCCAATCAGTAATACCTCTGGCGACCGAGACACTCCTCACCGATTCACCCAAAAGTATTAATTTAAATCCGATTGATTAATCCAATCAATAATATCTCTAGTGATCGAGAAACCCCTCACTAATCCACCCTAAAACTATTAATTCTAATATGGTCACCTAATCCAATCAATAATAGCTCTGGTGTCTAAGACACCTCTCACTGATCCACCCTAGAAGTATTACTTTGCATCTCCGAGACACCCCTCACCGGTCCACCCGAGAGATACCTCAAATCAATCAATACATATATAATGGTTGGTGATTGAGACACCCCTTATCGATCCACCCTAACCATGTACCATACAAACTTGGATATCATACCTGACTCTTATCTGCACACAGCCTGATGATGCCCACCAGGTAGCTCGTCCTAGAACCATCCTTCATCCATAGCACATCACATTACAATATCATCATAGATATATAAATTCACCACATATGCACTTGATAATTATAATATATGTATGAATAAATAGGTAAAATAAATGAATATAAAAAATAGGTTTATATATTTATATGCAAATGTATATGACATGGTGCGTGCATATATATATATATATATATATAATGAAATAATTATATAAATTAGATTCAGATACCACACACACTGATTTGTAGAATTCTAGAAGTCTAACATACACTTTAGTATCTAACTCAATTTCAAATATCTGTATTGAATTCTAATTATAATTCTACCATAACTGATAACATGTTTCATTAGAAAATTCTATTGAAAATTTGACAGCATCTCCTTTGTAAAACGGATATCTCTCCACCGAAGTGGAGCACATCCTGCAATTAAAATGCACTTCTATATTCCACAACACATTTCGGGCCTACCCAAATACCTTGATTTAGCATCACAACTGATGGATCAAGACCTGATCGTCCAGTCTAGTTGGGCCCGCCGGCTTAAGAGGTCTCTCTACATAGATAGAAGAAGAAGTAGGATCAGAGGTGGGGGGTTACCCCATAAACCCTCCGATGCCTAAGTTAGAGAGAGATAGATGAGAGAGAATATGTATGTGTAAAGTGTAAGATGTATGTTCCCCCTTGGTGGAGGGTTCTCTTCAACTTATATAGGGTATTGAGTTGGTGTATCTTCTTTGAGGGTAGTTTCCTACTATGCCCCCAGGAGTGGCGGGGTGGGCCTGGTGAGGCCCAAGATAATGGTAAACCATCACTACTCCCCCCAAAAAGAAGTTCAAGTTATTTATGACTTGTGCTGTTGATATGTGTTTGTGACCTGATGCTATGCTTTCCTCTATATGCAGATGGGCGATACGTACTTGTAGTGTTCTTAATGTGAGAGATTCATGCCTCGTAACATAGTCTTGAGCCGCAATCTCGAAGGTAGCCTCACTCTTTCATTAGGCAATTTGCCTTGGGTAATTCCTATGCCTTTTCCTTAGGCTATTCCTAGTGACACCAGCTAGGTCCATGAGAAGGTAGCCTCCCATTTTCCTTAGACAATTCCTAGCGACACCGGCTAGGTCCGCATGAAGTTAGCCTCTTTTTCCTTAGGCGAAGCCCTACGAAGTGGTTAGACAATGCCCTCAGGAGGGTGTGAGATTGTATCTCGTCTTATGACTTAGTGCGAGAGTGTATCTTATTTTATGACTTAGGTAAAGCCTTTAGGAATAGGAGGCGAAGCCTCTAGGATACGAGAACGTATCCCGTTTTGTCATCTAGGCAATGCCTTTAGGATGAGGAAGCGAAGCCTCTAGGACGCGAGAGCGTATCTTGTCAAATGATCTAGGCGATGCCTTTAGGATAAAGAGGCGAAGCCTCTAGGATGTGAGAGCGTATCTCATCTTATGATCTAGGCGATGCCTTTAGGATGAGGAGGCGAAGCCTCTTAGATGCGAGAGGGTATCTCATCTTATGATCTAGGCGATGCCTTAGAATAAGGAGGCGAAGCCTCTAGGATGTGAGGGCATATCTCATCTTATGATCTAGGCGATGCCTTTAGGACTAGGAGGCGAAGCCCCTTGGATGAGGAGGCGAAGCCTCTAGGATGCGAGAGCGTATCTCGTCTTATGATCTTGACGATGCCTTTAGGATGAGGAGGCAAAGCCTCTAGGATACGAGGGCGTATCTCATCTTATGATCTTGACGATGCCTTCAGGATGAAGAGGATGATCTAGGCGATGCCTTTAGGATGAGGAGCGGAGCCTCTAGGATGCGAGAGGGTATCTCGTCTTATGATTTAGGTGATGCCTTTAGGATAAGGAGGTGAAGCCTTTAGGATGCGAGAGGGTATCTCGTCTTATGATCTAGGCGATTCCTTTAGGATGAGGAGGCAAAGCCTCTAGGCTGCGAGAGTGTATCTCGTATTATGATCTAGGCGATGCCTTTAAGATGAGGAGGTGAAGCCTCTTGGATGAGGAGGCAAAACCTCTAGGATGCGAGAGCGCATCTCGTCTTATGATCTAGGCGATGCCTTTAGGATGAGGAGGCAAAGCCTCTAGGATGAGGAGGTGAAGCCTCTAGGATACAAGAGCGTATCTCGTCTTATGATCTTGACGATGCCTTTAGGATGAGGAGGCAAAGCCTCTAAAATGCGAGAGCGTATCTCATCTTATGATCTTGATGATGCCTTTAGGATGAGGAGGATGATTTAGGTGATGCCTTTAGGATGAGGAGGTGAAGCCTCTAGGATGTGAGAGGATATCTCGTCTTATGATCTTGACGATGCCTTTATGATGAGGAGGTGAAGCCTCTAGGATGCAAGAACGTATCTCGTCTTATGATCTTGACGATGCCTTTAGGATGAGGAGGATGATTTAGGCGATGCCTTTAGGATGAGGAGGCGAAGCCTCTAGGATGCGAGAGTGTATCTCGTCTTATGATCTAGGCGATGCCTTTAGGATGAGGAGGCGAAGCCTTTAGGATGCGAGAGGGTATCTCATCTTATGATCTAGGCGATGCCTTTAGGATGAGGAGGCGAAGCCTCTAGGATGCTAGAGGGTATCTTGTCTTATGATCTAGGCGGTGCCTTTAGGATGAGGAGGTGAAGCCTTTAGGATATAAGAGCGTATCTCGTTTCGCCTTTAGGGTGCGAGAGCGTATCTCGTCTTATGCCCTCTTGGGCGAAGCCTGAGGGTGCGAGATCGTGTCTCATCTTATGCCCTTTTGGGCGAAGCTTGTAGAGCGAGATCATGTCTCTTTTTATACGTATAGACGAAGCCTGAGGGTGCGAGATCGTGTCTCGTCTTATGCCCTCCTGGAAGAAGCTTGGTAGTGCAAGAACATTTCTCATCTTATATGTATAGGCGAAGCCTGAATGTGTGAGATCATGTCTCGTCTTATGCCCTTTTGGGTGATGCCTGACCAGACGAGATCGTGTCTCGTCTGGGGTCCCCTTTCCGACCTTGGACCATCCCCGAGTCTACTTTGCCCTGTGTCTTGTTCATACGCTTGGGAAAGATTACACTTAGAGAAATGTTTTAGATGCAAGTGATGGTTCAAGGACCTTTATTGAAATATAAAAGATAAGGACTTAGCACATAATGTCTTATATTGCTTACTCATAGTATTCCAATGTACTTATGTGTTTCGGATCCTAAGCAGGGTG
>CANYLF010879792.1:0-15484 GCA_948193215.1 Bocquillonia castaneifolia | reverse complement strand
CTTTTCCTTTCCTTTCTCTCATGTAAAATGGAAACAAACAAAGGCTTATATTTAATGTTAACATGTGTTTGTATATTATTTTAAACTCTTAATACATAACATGTGTTTTTTTAGGATTACATAGATTATGTTAATAAATAGCAAAGACAGTAAAACAATAAAAATATCAATAAGTATATTTTTACTCAAAATTATAGAAAGAGGCATGCTAAGCTCCACCCATTACCACGACATGAGCCACGGTAACATCATGCTAAGCTCCACGCATTCTAGAACTTTATTTTATTTTCTCATTAGGGGAGTTAGAGTTTTTTGAGAAGGACTTGAGGTGGGAATGAAAGAGAATAGAGAGCCTATTAGAAGAATCGGTAGCTATACATCTTCGGGCCTATTTCTTAAACCTGTATCGGGCAGATAGGCGGTCATCTACTCTCACCTGCCTGGAAATTATTTCTGAAAATTCATAGTTTTTTTTTGCTTTGTAATTGAAATGGAAAATTATTGTAAACTATAATACTTGCCCTGTTTCATTTCCAACCCCATGTAAGTTGTAACTTGTAACACAAGACAAACACACACCCGAGAAAAAAAAAACAGAACCCCTGCTTTTAACTATGAGCAACACGACTTTTTTTTTTTCCTTCAGAATTTCATCACAAATGATAATCATTCTCACATTATCTTCTTCGGTATTGCCTTTAGGGGTACAAGCTTTCGAACTGTTATTCCAAATTTTTCCTTCATGTCCATAGAATTTAACAGAATTATACACTAACGGCAACAGCAGCCACCAATCATCACCATCTGATTCTGATCATCATCATCAGTCACCAAAAGTAACAGCAGCTGTATGTGACAGGAAGCAGAGAATTTCAGTCTCTAGACTTGATGTCATAGGACTCATGTGTATATAGATATTTATAGAGTTAGTTAGAGATTCTTGCTGAGTTGGCACTTTCCAGCTATTATGTATATATACTTGCTTGTAACTGAATTTGATCAATCAATAAAAAAAAACACAAACTTTGTGTGTATTTTTGAGATGGTATCAGAGCCACGTTGCTCTTCATTCTCTCTAACTTTCCTTCATTTTCTTGAGCTTTCTTGCAAACCAAACAGGAGCTGTTCTTCTTTCTCCAGATTCTCTTTTCTAATCACATTACTGCTGCTTGATTGAGATAAGTAAAATTTCTTCCTTTATTAAAAGTTGATTTGGATTTAAATCAATTTTCTCTTTCGATAATTCCTTTTTTTTTTTTGATCTCGTGATTGAACCAATCTTTTGTTCATAATAAGTTCTTTTGATTCATTTCTCTTTCTTTTGATTCTCTATTAATTTCTTTCAAAAATGTCTCAAAATCTTAGACAGTTAGATGAAATACCTTCTAATCATTACTATCTTCACCCAAGTGAAAGTCCTTCGTTAGTGCTAGTAAATCCTCTGTTAACAGGTTCCAATTATCACTCTTGGGCTAGAGCTATGAAAATGGCTTTAATGTCCAAAAATAAGCTCAGTTTCGTTGATGGATCATTACTTATGCCTTCAGAAAATGATGTACTATATGCAGCTTGGCAACGCTTACTCAATGCAGTTTCTGCATCCATTGCTTCTAGTGTAATGTGGCTGGATGTTGCAGCAGATTTTTGGAAAGATCTACGTGATAGATTTTCACAAGGTGATTATATGCGTATAGCTGATTTACAGGAAGAAATCTATACTCTCAAACAAGGAAACTTGACTGTCATAGATTATTTTACACATTTAAAGGTCTTGTGGGATGAATACATGACCATTAGAGCTATACCAAATTGCACTTATGCTGTTCCTTGTTCTTGTGGCATGGCAACCGTTGCTAGGAACTTTCAACAAAAAGATCTAGTAATTCGCTTTCTAAGAGGTCTTAATGAACAAATCTCAGGAGCCGGATAAAATATCTTCACCATGGAACCTTTGCCTTCTATTAACAAAGTTTTTTCTTTAATCCTTCAACATGAAAGAGAAGTTATTGCTATACATGGAGGACACATCAATGTGGAAAGAAATGTATTAGCCACTCAATCTATCCCTAGAGCAGCTCAATTCAATATGCCAGATCATAATGTATGCTTAGAAAAAAAATTTCAGTCTCAAGGAAGGGGATATTTTCAGTTTGGGAGTAAACTCAAATGTTCTTTCTGTGGAGCATCAGGCCATACTATTGACAAATGCTATAAAAAGCATGGTTATGCTCCTGGACATCTTTCTGGGAATCTGAATGGATTTAGTCCTGCCAATTCTGCTAACAATAGTCCATTTGGTTTCAGGCCTAAACCTGTCAATTCCTCTGGATTTAGACCACGATTCAGGCCATCAAAGCCTTCCATTAACTTTGCTGAAGGTATTTCAGATACTTGCTTTCAAGATAACAGCTCCAACAGCATTATTCCAGAAATGCATGTCCAACAGCAGCCATCTATTACTGATTCTCCTTCACTAAGCTTTACACCTAATTAGTACAATAAACTAGTCAATCTTATTGAATCAACACAACAGAATGCTCATCCATCTACATCTATGCCTACTGTTAATACAATTACTACGAATTTCTCACCTTCACAAGATTCTGGAGGTACATCACATTTTGTCTCTTCTACACAATCTAGGGAAGTTTCTCTGAATTCTTTTGAGTGGCTCATAGACACTGGAGCTACTGATCATATAGTGTGCTCCAAGAAACTTTTTTCTCACTGTCAATCTATCACAAATTTGTTTGTCTCTTTACCAAATTCCCAAATTGTTCCTGTGACACATATTGGAACTGTCATACTTACCTTCAATCTAATTCTCAAGAATGTCCTGTTGGTGCCTACTTTCTCATACAATCTGATATCAGCTAGTCAGTTGACTCAACATTCTAATTGCTGTCTGATCTTTAAATCCAACATGTGTATCATACAGGACCTTCAACATCTGAAGACGATTGGTATAGCTGAACAATGCAAAGATCTTTACAAACTTAAAATGCAGGAACAAAAAAATAATAAAGCAGTAGCAGCAACTGCATTATCAGTTTCTTTTTCTCATATTGACAGCACTCATAATAAGTCAAGCTTCTTTGCTGATTGCCTACGGCATTGTAGGTTTGGTCACCTTTCTTTTCCTAGACTTAAACAACTGCAAATGATAGATTCTTCTATTGTGTTACCTGTTCATAAACACTGTGAAATTTGTCATTTAGCTAAGCAAAGGAAGTTGACCTTTCCTCTTAGCAATACTACTTCAAATTCTGTCTTTGATCTAGTACATTTTGATATCTGAGGTCCATTAGCTACAAAGTCACTTCATGGCTATGTTTATTTTCTGACAGTAATTGATGATTACAGTAGATTTGTTTGGATTCATTTTATGAAATCCAAGTCTGAGACAAGGAAGCTGATGACAGAATTTTATGCTTATGTTGAGACTCAATTTAATAAGAAAATTAAGGTCATTAGGACAGATAATGGCCAAGAATTCTGTAATTGGGATTTTTATAAATCCAAAGGCATTTTGCACAAAACTTCTTGTGTCCAAACACCTGAGCAAAATGGCACTGTTGAAAGGAAACATCAGCATTTATTAAATGTAGCCAGAGCACTTAAATTCCAGGCAAATTTATCACTACAATTCTGGGCAGATTGTGTAGCACATGCTGCATACTTGATTAACAGGACCCCAACACCTGTTTTACAGAACTCTACTCCATATCAGCAATTGTATGGAACATGTCCTTCATTTAAAGACTTTAAAGTGTTTGGTTGTCTTTGTTATGCATCCCCTTTATCTCATCCTCGTACAAAGTTTTCCTTAAGAGCTAGACAATGCATATTCCTGGGATATTCCCATACTACAAAGGGTTATAAACTCTTTGAAATACAAAACAGGAGTATCTTTATTTCTAGAAATGTAGTGTTCTATGAGACTATCTTTCCTTACAAGAGTGAATCTCAGTATACTCCTTGCTTGCCTGTTATTTCTTTAAATGAGCTAGATCATTTTGATTTTGATCAATCCCAATACTCTTCTCTTGCTATTGATCCTCCTAATTCTCCCTTTTCTGTAAATAGTCATTCTAACCCTGATTCTAGCCACCCTTCTATTCCTGCTTTATCTTCTACATCTTACAATTCTCATTCTTTCTCTAACCTACCTGTTCATTCTTCATTACCTAACCCTATTCAAACCTTAAGAAGATCTACCAGAACTACAACTATCCCTTCTCACCTACATGATTATCATTGCAGCAATTTACCAAAACCCAGAACTTCACCTCATTCCATTTCTGCTATTATCAGTTATGATAAACTATCACCATCTTTCCAACATTTTATCTCACTTCTATTGCAATAACTGAACCTACCTCCTACAAAGAACCTATTTCTCATCCTTGTTCCCAAGAAGCCATGAAGGCTGAATTAAATGCTTTACATGACAACAAAACTTGGGATATAGTTACTCTTCCAGCAGGCAAGCAACCCATAGGATGCAAATGGGTATACAAGGTCAAGCTACATTCTGATGGTAAGATGCAATGCGAGGCTTGTTGCCAAAGGCTATACTCAACAGGCAGGGGTTGACTACTTTGACACTTTCTCTCCAGTGACAAAGATTACTACTATCAGGATTCTTTTGGCTTTGGCAGCCATTAAACAATGGCATCTACATCAACTGGACATTAACAATGCATTCCTACATGGAGACCTCAATGAGGAAGTTTTTATGATCATTCCACCAGGATTAGAGGTTTCTTCTTCTATACAAAATCATGTCTGCAAACTTCAGAAATCCCTATATGGATTGAAGCAAGCCAGTAGACAATGGCATGCTAAACTCACCAATGCATGGCTACATAGAGGTTTTAAAATTGCTGCCAGTGATCCTTCTATGTTTATCCACCATTCAGGAAGTTCATTTGTCATTCTTCTGATATATGTGGATGATGTCATCCTTGCTAGTCCAGATATTCATTTGATTACAGAGATCAAAAGCTTTCTCCATGATACTTTTCATATCAAAAATCTTGGTGACTTGAATTATTTTTTGGGTTTGGAGATTGCTCGTTCTTCAAAGGGTCTCAACATTTCTCAGAGAAAATATGTTCTTGACTTGTTACATGATACCGATTTTGCTGATTCCAAACCTGTTTCTAGTCCTATGGCTCTGTTGATTGTGTCTTATATCCCACATTGAAAATTAGGTGATTTGAGAATTTTGTAGAGTTGTCTTTCTCCCACATGGAAAAGATAGAAAAAATGAGGGACCTTCCAAGGCTATATAATGGAAGCCTCTCTTTGTTATCATCTCATCCCACAAACAAGTCTGTACACATTTGGCTTAGTTTGTTCTCTTCTTTCTCTCTTGTAATATTTCTTCTACATAGTGAATTATTATTTAGTAGTGTTCAAGGACGTAGGCAGAATTGGCCGAACCTCATTAAATTTTTTGGTGTTCTTTTATTATTTAATAGCTAATTATTTGGTGGGAATACTCTAATTTCCACAACAATTGGTATCAGAGCCAAGGTTTTGAGTATGCTATGTGGTTGCAGCTTAGTCTGATCTTCCACATCAGAAAGATCCTTGGGCTATTGTTAGGACCAATTTTTGAGTATGCTCTATGGTTGCAGCGTAGTCTGATCTTCCATATCAGAAAAATTATTGGTTATTGTTTGTACTGCATTTTGCTATTAAATAATATTTTTTCCAAGTAAAAATGGTAGACTCAAGTATATCCACAACGGTGACAACTTCTTCATCAACTTTTGTAGGAAGAATGCCTATGGTAAATACGAGAATTGTAGTGGAGATATTTGATGGCAAGGGCCATTTCGACATGTGGCAGAGTGAGCTTCAAGATGCCTTATTTCAACAAGGTCTTGATGCTGCTATTGAAGAACAGAAACCGGAGGATATGGAGGAGAAAGAATGGAAGACGATCAACCGATTAGAATGTGGTGCAATTTGAGCATGTCTCTCTAGGGAAGAAAGGTATCCATTCTCTAAGGAGACCTCTGCTAACAAACTATGGAAGGGATTAGAAGAAAAATTTCTGAAGAAGAGCAGCCAGAATAAACTATACTTGAAGAAAAGATTGTTTCGGTTCGATTATGTTCCTGGTACTACCATGAATGATCACATCACCAACTTTAATCAATTAGTTACTGATTTATTGAATTTGGACGTGACTGTTAATGATGAAGATAAGGCTTTGATGTTGTTGGGATCACTTCCTGAGGAATTTGAATTCCTTGAAACTACTCTACTTCATGGGAGGCTGAAGTAACTTTCAGTGAGATAACTGCTACGTTGCGTAGTTATGAACAACAAAAGAAAGAAAAGATGAATAGTGCAGGTGGAGCAGCAGCAGAAGCATTGGTGATGAGAGGTCGTTCTCAAAATAGGAAGAAAGAAAAGAAGGGGAGATCAAAATCAGTTGATACTACTCTAATCACCATTGTTGAACAACAATAAGAATGGAAAACTTCAGAGTGAACGCGGAAGAACATACTACAATTGACCAGTAATTGTGGCACTTGAAATGCAAAACCAACTTAGTCTTCAAATCATCAATATCCTTGAGCAGTTTTTTGATTCTCATGGTTCTTGTTCAGTTTCCCAACATGTAAAGCTTCAATTTATATAAGAAGGTCATTGAGAACTCAGTATGATCATCTACATTTAATTTCTAAATATATACTTGTATCAAATACCTAACAATCCCATTAATACATGGACATCCAAGTGATATCACAAAACACAGAAGCTCCTCTACCAATGAACAATTTATGGAACTGATAGTGGAGGAGATCAAAAATTTTATCAAATGAAACCAAGTGAGAAGAAAAAAACAGCAACTCTAGGAGCTGCTTACTAAAAGTTCACCATTTTAAGAGTCTAAGGACTAGGAGTTGATTCATCAAAATAAAAGCTATCATATATGCTTCAAGAAAACAAGATAAAGAAATATGGTGGCGGATCTTAAATTAATCCAGACTTGAGTTTACATGAATATGATGAGATTTACAAATAAGCAGGAGCATTAGCAACCAAATATTGAAAATTAATCGAGCATAATTAATTAGCAACCAAATAAAAGCTATCATTTTTTTTGAAAAAATGAAAAGTTGTGAAAAATGGTTCGGTTTGTTTGGTTATTCGGTTTTGTTCGATTTTTAATTTTGAAAATTATGGTTTTTGATTTTTGGTTTGGGTTCTTTGATTGAAAAACTGAACCAACTGAAAAACTAAAGTTTTTTTTATAAATTATTTATTTATTTTATATATGTTTTATATATAATTTAATATTATATATGTATATTTTATACTTATAAATCTCTTTTGAATTTTTTTTATAAATAAAATATTTATAAAAGTATAAAAATTATTATAAAAAATAAAAATATTGAAAATCTCAGACTGACCGAATCGAACCGAACCAAACTATTTTTTTCAATTCAATTCGGTTTCGGTTTTACCCCTCATTTGATTTGGTTCTGTTCTAGTTCACCTTTAATCGAAAACCGACTGATTTTGGTCCAGCTCGAACAAAATTGACCGATGCACACCCCTATTGAAAGATTCCATTTTTTCTGAGGGGAATTGGAAGATGCTATTAAATGGGAATTTTTGTTTTTTTAGGAAAAATGAGAAATTTTATTGTGCCTATTTTTCTTCTTCTTTGTTTTCATTTTATTATAAATATAGAAATTAAAATGATAGTTGTAAGGGTTGTTCATTTAGTTCAAACCGAACTGAATTAAATTTTTTTTTATTTTCATAACCAAATCGAGTTGAATAATATAGGATCCTAAACTGAATCAAACTAAATTAGTCTAGTTGGGTTTAGCTTAGGTTTTTTTGCATTCATCATTTTTACGATTTTATTATTCGATTTGATTTTTGATAAAATAACTAAAATTGAACTGAACTGAATTAAAATTTTGATTATATACTACTTAAAATGGTTTTCTCATATTGAGAAATTATTTCTAGTGGCATTGGATCACATAATCTAATCACAAACTGAATCAAAATTGACCAGTTCAATTTGATTTTTAAGTTTGGTCCGGTCTTGCATAGCCCTAATAATGATTTATAAAGTAAAAGTTTACTTGTTCGCCATTAATAATTAATGTGTGGGGTGGCGTCATTGATAACATTTTTAGTTCAAATTTTCTTTTTTAAAGGACATTTTATTATCTTCAAACACAATTTACAAGATATTTATTAATAAGGGTAAATAAAAAAATGTAGTACATATTTATGCTTTTTAATCTATGTGAAAAATAATATAAGATTTTTTAAGTGAGACAGGTGAGTAATAAAAGAAAAATAATAGTTATGTTTCATTTTTTTAGACTCATAAAATAACATTTACCATTGAGTGAATGTCCTATCAATTAATTCCCTACAATCCAACTAATAACACACGCTCAATTACTCATGTTTCTCTCTCTCAGAAGGGGAAAAAACACAAATTGTCTCTAAAGCTCAGATTCATAAAAAAAATATCAAAATTGAAGAAATTTTTTAGCAAATTCAATCAACCATGTAGATTGTGGACTCCTAATTGAAATCCTTTGACACCAAGAGAGGATGAATTGGTTGTTTAATGAAAACTTAAAGCTAATGACAAATTAAAAATTTAAACAACAATCAAACCACAATATTAAGAATTATAGTGGTTCGGGATATTAACCAATCCCTACATCCACTCCCCAATCTTCCTATTGGGTATTTCACTACCAATCAATGATATACAAGAGTTAATGACTAACTCTAAACCTTACACGACATGGTTTTTCCTAAAGCTTAACCCACAAACCTACGTACCCAAGTGTTTCTCTCTCTAGAAACCCATGTCCCAAGTGTTTTAGTCAATGATAACACTTAAACCTTTCATAACAATGATTCCTAAACCTCACTCTACCCGAACTACTTCTCTAATGGCTGGTGAGCTTTTATACCCTCTTAGAGTCTTCAGACCGTTGGAGAAGCATTTAATGCAAATATGATCATTTTGCACGTTTTTCAACTTTAAAAATCACAATAAATGCTGGTCTGACATTATGCAACGAGCCGTTACAGTTAGTGCAATAGTCATCGCAGTTTGAACGTAACGATCGTTACAGTTTGAACGTAACGACCGTTGCAGTTTGAATGTAACGACCGTTACAATTGTAACAGTTCGTTACTCCTTATTAGGGTTTGCTGAATATAAACATGCACGACCAGTTGTAGAACTATAACAGCTCATTACAGGACTTGCAACGACTCATTGTGGAGCTAGTTACACATGGCCTTTGCTTGTGTAACCTACTGTATCTTTTGGCAATTTTTTTCAATGCACAACGGCTCGTTGCAGATTGGTTCCACTATCATTGCATATCATTGCACTCACCTGGAACGGTCGTTGCGCATGGAGAAAGCTTGAAAAATTCTGAAATAAGTCTCAACTAAAAGCATTAGTTAATTTAACTAACTTAGGATTTTAATCAACATTAAAACAAGGTTTAAGTGTCCAAATAGGCCAACACTAATAAATGATTCACGCATCTATCAATTCATTAAACTTGATTATTCTAACCTATTAACCGTGTTTTTAATTTGTACTAGTTTTTTCCTCACGTGCGTTGCACGTGGTGCTCGTTTATCGATATAATTATGTTATCAAGTCATTTTTTTTACATTTTAAGATGAATCATATTACTTGATTACTAATGAATTTATGGTAAAAAAATAAAAATTTATATACGTTTTTAATTTTAAGTCTTCAATCTACAATTTATGCATTTTAATTTTAGATCTTCAATCTTCAATCCATACTTCAATAGTTTAAATGATGAATAATTCCATAAAATTTTCATCAATTTTTTTTAGATAGAGAAGAACAACCATTTTTCAGTTTTAATTTTGATATATTTATACATCACAAGATCTAATTACAGCTACCTAAAAGCCCTAGAATGATTAGAATTTATTTCAATTAATTACACGCAACCTTTTAAAATTTAGATTTCGACCAAGACTGCATACCACATAACTTCTGATTTGTGACTCACTTTGCAAGTAATTACAGTCATTAAACGGCCATTACTTCTTTATGAAAGTTGTAGATCTTGATTTTTTCTTGAATTTAGGCTTTTGAATCACTCAATTCTGAGTGTTCTAACTCAAGTTATAGCTCATCGAATGTGATACACTTTCGACTCGCGAATTTCACATTAAAATTTAATGTAAGTATGAATTTATTTTAAATAAACTAATTAATCATTAATTCTACTCTAAAATAAATATAATTAATCTAAATTAATTACTAAATAGACTTTCAATAATTAATTCATGGCTATAAAAAATAAAATACTCAAACTAAGCAAAAGCGTAGAATTCATGGTAGAAAAATAAAGCTATTGATTTGTTTCTCACTTTACATGTATTTACTGTCTTCAAATAGCCACGATTCTTTCATGAAAGTTGCAGATGTCAATTTTATCTTGAATTTAGGCTTTTGGAGCATTAAATTTTGAGTCTTCTAGCTCAAGTTATAGCCCGTCGAATATGCTGAACTTTCAAGCTACGAATTTCACATTAAAAATATGAATTTCCTACAACAATTCAATATAAATATGAATTTAATTTAAATAAACCAATTAATCACTAATTATGCTCTAATCATAATCTAAATTGATTACTAAATAGACTTTAAATAGTTGATGGCTATAAAAAAAACACTCAAACTAATAAAAAAAAATTATTCATATATATACCTTCTAAAAAATCCAAACTAATCAAAAATAAAGAATTCACTGTTAAAAAAATAAAAAAAAAGTATATACCTTTTTAAGTTTAGATTTTCAATTTTCAATTGATCTTTTAATAGTTTGAATGATGGAGAAAATTGTGAAATTAAATTTATTGTTTTTAATGAAGGAAAGATAAAACCTAATTAATCTTGAATTAATCGTTGAAGCCTTTGAGTTTCTTATCCACTATGAAATTTTTCTAAGGTTTCTTATTTATTTTTAGCGGGACAAAAGCGATATTAATTTTTCAGCATTGGTTTCCATCTATTTATAGTGCTTAAACAATAACTAAGGCTACTTACAGTTCCTAAAATGATAATGACTTCTTGTAAATTAATTCTAAATAATAATTCATTTTAAAATTCAGAATTTCCTTAAGACTTCACAGAGCATCTGAATTGTGACTCAAGTTTTGGATATCTACAATCTCCAAACGGGCACAACTTCTTCATGAAAATTGTAGATATCAATTTTCTCTTGAATTTAGACTTTTGAATCACCAAATTCCGAGTTTTCTAGTACAAGTTATGGCCCGTTGAATTCGTTACACTGTCAGACTGTGAATTTCACATTAAAAACCCAGATTTCCTATGAATATTAAATATGAACTCAAATTTAAGTTAAATAAACTAATTATTCACTAATTATACTCTAATAATAATCTAAATTGATTACTAAATATACTTTAAATAATTAGTTGATGGTTATATAAAAAAGAAAATTCAAACTAATCAAAAATAAAGAATTCATGGTTAAAAAAATAAAAAAATTTATATACCTTTTTAAGTTTAAGTCTTCAATCGATTCTTTAATAGTTTGAATGATGGAGAGATTTATGAAATTAGACTCATTGTTTTTTATGAAGGGAGGAGAAAACGTAATTAATCTAAAATTAATAGTTAAATCCTTTGAGTTTTCTTGTTTACCATGAAATTTTTTAAGCTTTCTTATTTATTTTTAGAGAGAGAAAAGAGAGATTAATTTTTTAGCCTTGATTTCCATATATTTATAGTGTTTAAACCCTAACTAAGGTTGCTTACAAATTCTAGAATGATTAAGATTTGTTTTAATTAATTTTAAATAATAATTCTTTGCAAAATTCGGATTTCCCTTAAGACTGCACAGAGTGTCTAACTTGCGACTCAATTTTAGGATGACTATAGTTTCCAAATGGGCATAACTTCTTCACAAAAGTTGTAGCTCTCGATTTTCTCTTGAATTTAGGATTTTGAATCAGCCAATTCTGAGTTTCCTAGCCCAAGTTACGGCCCGTCGAAGTTGTTGCACTGTCAGAATACGAATTTGATGCTAAAAATCCGAATTTCCTAAGAAAACACAAAAGATTAATATAAATCTAAAATTAATTCGTATAATAAAGTGAAATTTTAATAAATATATAATTTTATATCTTTTAATCCTAATAATATATATTTATAATTTCAATAATTTATAATTTTATAATTAAATTTAACTCAATCCATATATTATATGGATTTATATATTTTTCAATTATTATGATTTAATATATATTTGAAATTTTAATTATGAATATTTTTAAATCCTAATTAGCTAAGGATTTGATTTTTTATTAATAAATAAATATATCCTAATTCTAATTGATTAAGGAATTTCATATTTGTTATTATTAATTATGAATATTTTTAAATCCTAATTAGCTAAGGATTTGATTTTTTATTAATAAATAAATATATCCTAACTCTAATTGATTAAGGAATTCCATATTTGTTATTAATTAATTAACATAATTATTAAATGACTATTTAAACATTTATTAAAACCTTTCAATAAACTAAATAGGGAAGGGTAATGATGTCAATTTATCTGTTTCCCCCTCCCACTTTTATATTTGTTATAGATATATTACATTCATTAAATGATCAAATAAGTCATTACACTCTTTTTTATTGTTGCATTTAATGCACTCTTCAGCTTGATAATGAATGATGATCATGTTATGCAATCTCCGGCTTGATCACAATCATGATCTGCGATCGGTGATTTGCACATGCTCGCAATTGTAATTCCCATAACATTTGATTGTGAACCGATTTTCTATTGTTTTAAAATAAAATAATTACATTTTAATATGAAAAATAGAAAAAAATTTACGAAAAAGTGATATCCCTTTTATTTTGTTATAATTAATGTAATTTTTTAATTTCAAATAATTTACTATTTATAAAACATCATATTAAATTATGAAAAATGACATCTTTTGGTAAAAATTATTTATTTCTTTACTACAAAAAAATAGATCAATTGTTAAAAAATTACAAACAGATTTCACTTTTTTCATAAATTTTTATGTATTTCACAATAAATTACAATTACTTTATTTTAACATAAAATAACATTAGACTACACCCTTTAAGTCATCCTCATTGTTCAAATTAAAGTCATCTTTGAATCTCACTGAATTACAAAAATCGCAATCTTCCTCATGACTAAGCATGTGTGAGCTCTGCACCTGAAATTCTTTAAACTTTGTTCAATTAAATCGCGATGGTATAAAATGCGTTTCACAATTGACTGCCATGAAAATTACGATCGTATAAATATATCTCCAATGTGATTTGTGTCCAAATTTACTTCCAAACTTGACTTGAATTATTTGGCTACATACAACTATTTAAACCTTAAAAGTGTCAAGCAAACTATTAAAACAAATAGTAAATTAATTGTAAAACATAAAATTGAAGAGTAATTTTCTCAATTAAATCAACAACAATTAATGAACTGAAAATTTTAAGATCTAAAAATATTAAACTATAATAAATTTTCTAGCATGTCATTAAAAATTCTGCTATAATAACGAGATAATAAAGGGAAGAAAAAGAAATCTTTGTTATCTAGACAATTGATAAATAAAAATAGGAAATTATATCTTGAATAAAAAAATAAATACATAATTTTTTTTTAAATTGTCTACAATTTAAAAAAAAAATATTTAAAGTTTCATATTTGACCTACCCTTATCTGATCCATTACATTTAATGGTTAGATGAGTACTATATGTATCTTGTCTTAACGCCAGCTTGCTTTTCAAGTGGATTTGGTTCATTTGAACTGCTCCTAGAAGCTCTATTTGGGTGTCCCTATGTACCACTTTGTCAGGTATTTCATCTTGGCATGATCTCCATAATAGAAACAATTCTCCACTCTCTCCTATATGGAGCGGTATTGTTGAAGCTTGCATAAGGAATGAGACTATTTTATTCAAAATATTCAGATGGAAGTTGGCAGGGGTGATAGCACTTTGCTTTGGTTGGATGTTTGGTTCCATAACAGCTCTCTAAGTTCCCGTTACCCAGCTCTTTTCAACCTTGTGAGTTATCCTCTCATCACGATTTCAGATGCTCTTCAAATGTTGCTGCCTTGCTTGGGTAGACCAGCTTCGATTCGAAGGCTGAGAATTAATGGGATGGCAATGCTTTAGCAGTTGCGTCAAGACATTGAGACAGTTTCTTTCTCACATGCAGACGAAAGGTTCATTTGGAAAGGCACTACTACAGGCCATTTCTCGGTTAGCTCTTTTATTCAGGCTTATTACCTTTCAAATGTGGCCGGTAACTCATATGCTCTCTTCAATACATGCTGGAAAGCTACCTGTTTGTCCAAGATCAAATTTTGCATTTGGTCTATCTTGTATCATAGCTTACCTTCACGTGATTTTCTGGTTTCAAGACATATTATAGATTCACATCATGCAATATGCTCTTTTTGTGATTCTTATGAAACACAAGATCATAGCATATTGCATTGCTCTACAAGTATAAGATTATGGATGGATTTCTGTTCTTGGCTGCGTATGAGTTCTGTCTTACCTTCTAACACTACATATTTATTTGCTCAATGGCTCGGCATTCTTAGTAGTGCAACTCAGATTGCTTTTTACACTACGCTTTGGATGATTATCAGTTGGGAGTTATGGAAGCAAAGAAACAGGAATATTTTTCAAGGAAACTCTCCTAGGAGTGACCTTATGTACAAAAGTTTGCATTTAGCTTCCTTCATTGTAAAAAGTAGAGATCCCCATTTTGTTTATACTGCAGACGACATCATTCAATGTTCATTTGCGTTTTTTGCTTTGTAAGTTTTTCTCTTCTTGACCCTTTGACCTTTAATAAAATTCCACTTATCAAAAAAAAAGTAAAACTATCTTACAAATGTCACATATTACTCAGTGCACCACGTAGGATTGTGAACTTTCCATTGCATACGTGACACGTGGCACAATTCATTTAATGATTGGTTAAATTGTTTCACATTTAATGCTAGCCTAATAAATGATGGTCAACATCTGAAACACTCTAACCAATCATTGAATGAATTCTGCCACGTGTCGCACATGTGTCACGTATACAATGGAAAGTTCACAATCCTACATGGTGCACCGAGTGCACCTAATAATTTCTCCACATATTATTATCTAATAGCGAGCTATAATATTACATCTAGACTCTATAGTAAGAAAATCAATTTTGACCTTTGACTTTAGAGTTTTTCAAAATTAACACTGAACTTTTTAGAAGTTTTGGAAATTCATTTTATAGTCGAAAAAGTTCAATTTGCTAAATGTGTTCAACACAAATACTGTCCATTTTAATATTTATTACCTGGATTTCGGCAGCATATATAGTGCT
>CANYLF010879677.1:0-10917 GCA_948193215.1 Bocquillonia castaneifolia | reverse complement strand
CACATTCTTTTCTTTTTTTTTTCCTCTTAAAATACCCATGTTGGAACTTTATAAAATCTTGATTTCAAAGTCAAAAGTGCAATAATAAAGCTTTTAATATTTAGACAATCTTAAGGAGATTTTTTTTTTGACAATTTAGAGTTCTCTGAACTAGAAATGTGTACATTTCTTGGAAAACCTGAAAAGGAAACTGAGTACATTAATTTGGGATGGAGTATTTATGTTTCCATTTTTCTGTGTTCAACTTTTGGGTTGTTTGTGCTTGTCCTTTTGATATACATAAGGCTCGCAAGGTACTATTATCTTAACTGTTAATCTCCATTGCAGGTCAACCTAGACGTCACTTGCTCACTACTGGGTGGAGTGTATTTGTTAGCTCAAAAAAGTTGGTGGCAGGCGATGCATTCATCTTCTTGAGGCAAGTTAATACTGTTATGATCATTATATTTTATGAAGTGTGATTTTTTTGGTTAAACATTATCATAAAAGCATTTGTGATATGCTTTTTATAGGGGAGAAAATGGAGAGCTACGTGTTGGAGTAAGGAGACTCATGCGACAACAGACAAATATGCCACCTTCTGTTATATCTAGCCAAAGCATGCATCTTGGGGTTCTTGCCACTGCTTCTCATGCCATTGCAACTGGAACTCTTTTTTCTGTCTTCTACAAGCCAAGGTTTTATGTTCTTCATTGTGTTTCACCTCTTTGATGCTGTTATTTTACTCATTCATTACTCATTAGCAGTCCTTGACTTTTCATTCTATTCATGTTCCTTTGTTAGTCTATTTTGCTGAATAACATTTAATTTTCAGAACAAGTCGGTCAGAGTTCATTGTAAGTGTTAACAAATATCTTGAAGCTCAGAGCCACAAGCTTTCTGTGGGGATGAGATTTAAGATGAGGTTTGAGGGTGAGGAAGTTCCCGAGAGAAGGTATCTTCTTATTCTGAACTTACATTATGTGATAGAAGTCAAAAAAACATTATTTTAAACTTTTAGTTTATATTACTCTTCAGGTTCAGTGGCACTATTGTTGGTGTAGGAGATAATATTTCCTCTGGATGGGCTGATTCTGAGTGGAGATCCTTAAAGGTTGATATCTTCAATGTTTTTCTTGCTTGGATTTCTACATTCATTGTATTAAATATGGTTTCTGAATCTCAGGCAACATCATCCTATTTTTTTCTTTTTATTTGATAGAGAATTCGATACATTCACAACTTCATCTTGGTTTTGTTTGATTAGACATGGCGTTTTTCTATTTTCATGGTGGAAATATTTTTCATCCTTTTCCTCTCTTCATTTATTGTTTGTATCATGTCTCTGCCAGGTTCAATGGGATGAGCCTTCTTCAATCTTGCGTCCTGATAGAGTATCACCATGGGAACTGGAGCCACTCGTTGCAACTACTCCTTCAAATACCCAACCTGTGCAAAGAAACAAGCGGGCGAGGCCATCTGTTGTCCCTTCAACACCAGACATCTCTGCACTTGGTATGCAAGCTATTCTGCTTCATATTTCCTCTTCCCATTCTTTTTATGTTGGTTACTTGGTAATGATAAGGGTGCTGCTATCTATCTGTGCATCAGGCATGTGGAAACCCCAAGCAGAATCTCCTGCTTTATCATATGGGGACTCAAAACGTGGATGCGACCTTTATCCATCACATAATTTCTCTACATCTGCTAAGGTCAACTCTTTTGGCTTCAGTGGCAATAGTCCACTGTCCGGAGTTTCTCCCAACTCGGCGTATTGGCGTAACCAAGCGGAAAGTGTTACAGATTCTTTTGTCCCAGCCATTAACAAAGATTCCGGAGAGAGGCGACAAGGCACTGGAAATGGCTACAGACTTTTTGGGATTCAACTTGTTGACAACTTCAATGCAGAAGAAACGTCCCCATTGGTTACTATACCTGGAATGGTGGGGGATGATCATCCAGTTGTGTCTTTGGATGTTGAATCTGATCAGCATTCTGAGCCATCAAATGTTAATCGGTCTGAAATCCCTTCGGTCAGCTGTGAGCCTGAGAAATCATGCCTGAGATCTCCTCAGGAATTGCAGAGCCGGCAAATCAGAAGCTGCACAAAGGTATTTCTATTTAGCGTACATTCTTTGATTGAAATCTTGTGAGTATGACTTTTAAGACCACTCTTGCTGTCTTAGTTTTGTTACTCTCTTTCTCTTTCTCTTTCTCTGCAAACACAATTAAGCAGTCTAGACATCTTCATGAAGTTTATCATTGCTCAAGATTAGTCTTAACCTGGACATTAGATTGATTGCTGAAACATGGAGTGTGGTTTATTATTATGATTTTCTGTTTAGAGCTGCCAGTTGTGAATGCTTAATGGCCTATCTATTTGTTTTCTAGGTTCACATGCAGGGGATTGCTGTTGGTAGAGCTGTTGATTTGACACGGTTTGAATGCTATGAGGACCTGCTGAGGAAATTGGAGGAGATGTTTGATATTGAAGGCGAGCTCAGCGGATCGTCAAAGAAATGGCAAGTTGTCTACACTGATGATGAAGATGACATGATGATGGTTGGAGATGATCCGTGGCAGTAAGTTAATTAGACAATAACTTCTTTCATTAATTCAACTGATTGAGTTGCACTAGTTTCAAGCATAATGTCTTAATTTGTACTGGCTTCGCTGACTGTCTTTTCATTGCAGCGAGTTCTGCAGCATGGTGAGGAAGATATTTATATATACATCAGAGGAAGTAAAGAGATTATCTCCCAAGAGTAAGCTTCCGGTCAATGAAGAGGTTCAGGCAGTCAAGGCTGATGGTGATGTTGATGCAGCTGTGAACATGGAAGACCGGTCATCGGTTGTTGGGCCTGGGTGCTAATAAGCCCATGCCTCTGGTTTGCCATGAATGCCTGTTAAGGGACAAGAAGTTAGTCATGAATGGAAAGGAGAATTTGGTCAAGATTTTGTTTATAATGGCATAAACAGAGATGACCAATAACTCTCTCCCAGACACGCAGCACTAAAGTACTGGTGAGATGGTTGGCAGCTGTTTGCTGAACATGCCATTTATGGAAAGTGAGATGGTATCTTAAAGAATAGGTTTTGGGGTTTGGGGTTTGATTTTGTAATACGTTGCAAGGGAATCTCATAGTGCTTGCTTGTTGGGATTCAAGTTGGCTGAAAAGTTTGTCCATTCCACCTTTTCTGCTTAGCAAATGAAGAATGGAGAATATGCTGTTGCTCTTATTGTCATCTCTTTCTTTTCTTTTCTTTTCTTTTCCTTTTTTTTTTTTTGTTTGAATGTTCTGTTGTTTATACACTATGATACACCATGCCTTTTGTATATAAGTATATAAATGGCTTTCTTGTCACTTTATGCTCTTTTTCTTTAGAAGATTTCCTGGAGGAATATGCTTTTATTGAACCAGCCATTCTATTATTTGTTAGAACCTGAATTTTCTAGTGTAGTGAATTGCTGAATTATAGAATATGTTTCTTAAAACTAGAGGGAATCAACCGTGTCAAAAATTATACCTTCTCTTTATGTGCAGCAGCTTAGTGTCTGTCACAAGGTTGGATGCTTGATGGTAGCCATTAATAAATAGAATTGTTATTTAAGCTTACATTGCTTTCTATTACCTGAAATGTGCATTAAAGTTCATGAGCATTGAAGGTTTTGGTTGAGTGGCAACAACTGAGTGTTTCGACTCATACCTGAAATGTGCATTATTAAAATGCAAGAGGATATGTTGTAAAGTTGGGTGGGGTATGTATGAAAGATTACAAAGTCAAATGAAAATGACTTGCCTTGTTAAACGGACCAACCAGGCTCCCCATCTCTTTCCTTTATTAAAGTTCGGATGATTGGTGGATTAGCAACGGTCACATTATTTGAAAATAGGAACTAAAAAGTTAAATACTGGCAAAAGGTTTTTGTAGAATGCTTTAGTCTCTTGCTTTCAGGTTTTTAGCAAATATTCACAATCACAGCCAGAAAAACCTGCACCATGATCAGGCCGTAATATAGCCACCCTTATCAAGAAATGATTAGAGCAGTGAAGAAATTCAAGAAGTTGTGGCCAAGAAAGAAGAAAAGAAAGAGGAGCTATCAAGAACCTTATTACTATCTACCACCACCACCACTGCTGCCTCCAGCACCGCCGCCACTGCTTTCGCCTCCATGTCACTATTGTTGCTCTTACTCAACTCCAGTTCAGCCATCAGCTCCACCACTGCCATCATGGCTTGAACCTGAGCAGACCCATGAGGCCAATTCATCAGGTGAGGTGCAGCAACTTCCAGAAATGGGATATCAAAGCCAAAATACTCAGTTCCCATCTCAAGAAATAGTTGTGGAAAGTAATGATATTAGCCCCTTGACTTACCAGCAATATATGGTTCCAAATCGTGTTTATGGTTTACCTGTTGTTGAACAGACACCACCAAGAAGAATAGAGAGGTACTCAGGTGGATTCTTTGCATGTTTTGCCAAGCTTGGTGCCAGTTTAATACGGTGCTTTTGTCCTTGCTTTCACATTCGAGAAGTTGACTGATGATATTAGCTACATAAAGCCCATAAAATAATTATCCTATAGATTTTTTTTTAGTGAAGTGATATTGATGATTTTAAGAAGTGAGATTTCAGGTTTTATATGTTCCAAGGACGATTTGATTTGATGCCATGTATATATCTATAGAATTTTAATTCTCTTGGTATTTTTTTTTTTTATTTTTATCTTAAGAGGAATATAGATCTATGGATTTTGGTTAAATTAGTTGGTTGTATACATGGTCAAATAAATGAACGCTGCAAGAGAGGATATCCTACTCAGCCGTGATTCTCTAAGGTCTAATCTAATAGATGGTGCTTCTCTACTTCAAACTGTCACTCATAAATCAAAACTGACTTTACCATCGATTACATTATCAAATGAGAAAAGGATAGCATCGACAAAATTTTGATCATGATCTTACATCTGTTATCACATATCTTTTGTATAAATAACAACAGTTACTCGTACTATGTGAAACACTTGTTAAACTATCAATTTAGCATAGCATTTTTTCACTTTCCTTTGAGGACAATGAAAGTAGGAATAAAAGATTAATTAGAGAAAGCAAGCAGCAAAAATGGCTAGCTGACCGTATTAGCACATTTCGGGGCTCTATCCATGGAGAAAGCACATCAAGCAGAGTTCCAGAGTTGAGCGTTCCATACAGGAAGACTTGTTACTAAATGCAGAATTATGCCGGAAGTAGATGCAAATGTTTCAGACCATCTAAATCAATCTTCAGCTATCCCTCCACAAACTTGTTTTCCCATGTGCATTCAGTTGCAGTTGCAGATCATTTGCAATTATATTTAATGTAGGTCTTCCCGCATGTTGCTGAATCTGCTCGCGACATCACAAAAGAATGCAACTCTTGAAGAGAAACTGATAATTTCTTCCATTTTGCTCCTCAAGTAGACTTCCACAGCATCATGGAGGATCTAAAAGCTCATGTTCACTACAAGTATAAAGATGCTGCGAACACTATGTCCCTTCTGATTTTGGAAACAGCCTCTTCAAATTTCGCCTTCAGCTCTGTTTCACCAATAGACTTTGCTGCTTGTACAAGCTGCTGGAGAACTTCCTCCAATCTCCTAATCGCCCTGATCAAGCTCCCCTCAAAAACCTGTGTAATTTCCATGATTTCATAGAATTTGGATCCTCTAGCCCAAGCATAAACAGCCTCCATGATATCAGGCCGAAATGAACTCACAAAATTCTCCACATCAATTTGAACCTGCCATTACAAGAAAGAGTCCAAATAAGGAAAATAACACCCAGATAATGCATTATAGATTGCAAATTCCTACAGATGTTAGATCCTCAGAAAAACCATGGTTGGCCTAGCCAATAATGTAACTTGCATTCAAGCTGAAGTTTGGCAACCCTTCGAGCTGTATCTTGTAATTGAGTGAAAAGCAAATCAAGTTCTTCCCTAGGTTTTCCAGCATCCTGTAGCTTCTCTTGCCACACAAAACATGAAAGCAGAGATACCATCTCCTCCACCTTTATGTCCTTTAGGACTCCATTGAACATAAGCTCTGTCAAGGTCAGCTCATCAGCACTACGAATTTCACAAGCAACTTTCCCTTTCAATTCCACTACATCATCACTTGTCACATATCTGCAATCAAGTGAACATAATCAAACATTTATCGAACAGACAGAAAGTATGGAAAAAGGAATCAAGTCCAGCATTATGCCGATCTGTTTGCTGGACAACAAAACTTGCTGACAACAAAGTGCTCTTAGAGAAGTTTTGTCCAAGTAATAGATCACGCATGGACGCCATTCATCAAAAACCAAACCAAATCTTACACTGCATGGCCTATTGAAATTACAGAAAAGCAGACAGTTTCTAACCTATTTAAGTTTTCCAATTAATAGACCCAGAAATAGCAAAAAATTTTTAATGAATTCGTTTTTTGTTGATTTTATATCCCCCTGTTTATGAACAGAACATTTTCACCAATTCTATCTCAATGCATACTGGTTTTTAGCATGTAGCTCTTCACAAAATATCACAAAAGAAGACAGAATAACAATTCCCCACGAAAAAAAGACAGATTAACAATTGACTAATATCATCTCCACCCATCAAACCACAAAAACAAGAGGTAAAAATTTGATTACTCAACCCTCCGGAGAACTCTTTTTCTGGCTTTAAGTTCATCTTTAAAGGCCAAAGCAGTGGAAGAACGCATTGTTTTCTTGATTGACTTAATCTTCGTTGTTAATTCTTGCTTCTTGTGTAAAACTTTCAGCTTTTGTTCAATAAGGGGAGGTTTTGCAATTTCATGCTTCTCAAAGAGGTGCTCTAAAGCTTCTATCCAACGGACTACCTTTTTGTATGAGCTACTTTGAATCTGAAGTATGACAAAAATAAAGGGGAAACATTTAAAGGACTAGCGAATTGAAAAGATAAAAAAAAAAATAACCTACAAATGGCATGGTAAATACTTTCATGTCTCCTTCAGGATCAAGAGAGAGTCCAGTAGGCTTTCTAGAAAGAAATTCTATGACTTGCTTTAGGGTGTTTCTCTCTTACTTCCAATGGCAAAAGGTCCTTTGGCATGTACAATCGAGCACTACTCAGACTTGTTAGCTGCCCACAAGACAAGACATGAAGACATTTTTTTTCTCAGCATGACGTCAGGAATAACAAAACAAAGGATATATAACGCATTTCAAGAGAGAAAAAAACAGAGAATGTAGACAGATAAACAAGAAATAAATAGAAACTTAGAGAGAGAAGAACAGCTCAGGTTATCAGGTTCTTTCCACTTCGACAAGAAATTCCCAAATCTATTTATCAAAAGGTATATTGATTTATATGCAAGTTAGAGAAGTAGTCCTTCATAACTGAATCATCCATGGGAAATCCTCTTACACAATTAACACTATGACAAGGTTAACAACTAGAGCTAATAAATTTCAAACAAATAAAAGATGAAATATGACATAGAGTAAATTTCAAAGTTTCTCTCTTGGAGAAACAGCAAACAAGGCAAAGATAAAGCAGATCACCTCAGAGATAGAAATAGAAACCACAAGAGGCTCTCCAGGCTCTTTAAGCGGAACAATCTTGATGCTTTTTTTGGCAACTCCTTCTCTGGTCACAATGCATCTTGTAAGAACATCAACTGTGTAGTTTGAATCTTCAGGTTTTCTACTTGCATCATCTGGATCAGGCATTGACCATCAATGATAAGAACAGACTTGAATTCTAGTAGCACAAAAGAGCCAAAAAAAAAAAGCTACTAAGAGAATTCCCACCTTCGGATAAGCTTTTGACTCTGTCAAAACTGATAATCACCCCCCACGTAACTTGGTCTTCAATAGAGAAAGATGGTGACTTTTCATCAATCCCAGTGCACTGGATACATACAATTCTGCCTGGCTGCAGAAAGGGCAAGCAGTACTTTGGAGAAAACACAATATCACGAGCATCTTTCTTCAAACTTTTGTATTGCTGAATCAGATCATAATAATTCTTTAGACTATCTTCTTCTTCAATTATCATTGAATTCCGTTCTTCTTCAAGGACTTTCACTTGTTTCTGAAAACATAAGTGCAAAACAATCATTATTAATTCACTGGTTCAACATTTCTAGTTTTAAGAAATTTCTTCAATATTTGATTTTTCTTGTTTTACTCTCTACTATTAAATCTAGGTCCTAGACTACTAGTGCTGTGAGTTATTTTTGTTGTGCTAGGTTAGTTTATTATGCTTATATACATATGTTGATCAAACAATTAATTGCTTCCTAAAATTCCCAGCTTAACCTATTACCGTGAAATGTCATTCAACTGAACACTCAGCACAGGAATATGACATCTTTTGATCAGCCATCAAGGCATCAGTTAGCATTATGAAACAAATCCATCAAACTCCATTGCCTTGCATCAATTAACCAAATGTAATTTATTAACAGATAGACAGTTTAGCATCCTAAATAATGAAATCCACCCTTCTGCAAAAATAAGCTGATCCCAAGATCAGGAGTGATTGCAACTCCATGGATTACCAATTAGTTGGTCCAAAAATAGCATTGCCTGCCACAGTATTTTGAAATGCTAATACTAGAAGCTTAAGAAGTATTTTCTTCAAAAGTATCATAATGTCCTTAGTAAGCCAGAAACTTTTACGTTAATGATCAATTAGATTGCTTATTCTGAAACAAATTTAACCAAAAATCTACTGTGAGTTTTCACAACTTCTGGCCTCTGAAAAATAACTGACCTCAAGATCAGGAATGGCATGATCAGCTTGGAACTGGTAGAATGAATTACGGAGCAAATTTTCAGGATCCCCATCTTCACAGCGGATCTGATTTAAAAGCATGTTGTAGCTTATATGGAAGGCACTGAAAATGCAGGGGAACTATTAGTCAACAAAAGCATTCCCAAGACAATAAAAGAACTATTAAAAATTTCATATCACAAAAAGTAAAATCACTAAAAGCCATCAGTATTGCTTTTCTGCATTTTTTTTATTCAGATTTTTTTTCATATGATTTTTCTTCTTTATCATCATTTATGTGAATTGGAATCCAGTGATATTAAAATCATTCAGGCACCACCTGATGAGTTTCAATCACGATATTACAGATAAATTTTGTTGACAGATGAATTTCCTCATCTTGATAACAAAAAGCCATTGGTCAAAACTTAGAAAGGCTAAATTATCAATGCTACCTTGCAGTAAGATATGCAAACTGATGAAGAATTAAAGACAAACAGAATTTGGGAACAGAGACATAACAAATTGTAAGTTAATATTAAGCAATTAAACCCAAAGAATGTGTATTCAGAATTACCTGTTCAAACTGTCAGCACTCCCTTTAAGCATCATTTTAGCAGTAGAAGGTTCAAGTTTCTCATCCACCATAAGGATGCATATCCCACGTTCATCAATTCCTCGACGACCAGCACGTCCACTCATTTGTATGTACTCTCCACTGGATAACCATCTGAACTTATCCCCGTCAAATTTGCGGACATTGGTGAACACCACAGTTTTTGCAGGCATGTTCAAACCTATACTGAAGGTCTCTGTAGCAAATAGACACTAGAAGCATATGTTCCAATAATCAAATATTCTGACAAATTAGAAAGGAAGAAAGAAAGAGGTTAAGCATAAAACTGATAAAAGAAATAAAACAAACAGACAACATATAGTTCATAAAAAAAATATACTTTGAAAAAGAGAAACCAAGTCTAATTACGTCTCTATTAGGATGATAGGATCAATATTTGCAGCTATTTAAGTAGTTTCCCAAATCAATCTCAATAAATAAAGGACTGAGAAGAAAACAAAAGGAATTGAGAGAGAGCGAGAGAGAGAGTATGAGAAGATTCATCAAGACATTTCTAACACAAATTTAACATCTAGAGAAGAAATAAAATGAGCATTAGAAAATGACTTTAACATCTACAAAAAAAATGAAGAAAAAAAGCACTGGGGTTAGGGTAGCCTGTGATGCATTATCTAACCAACTAAAAATATGACATAATTGACAATATTTTACTGTTTCATGCTAATCATCAAACCCATTAGAATTTCTAACTCTTCTCAATTTAAAACAGTAAAATGGGATTTGCCCAAACTAACAGAGTCTCAAAAGATCGGCAATCACAACCAAAAATTAACTTATTGTACCTTGATCAACCCTTCTTGAAACAAAATCTCAATCACTTCTTTCAGAATGGGAAGCAAGCCAGAATGATGTACACCTATTCCTCGCTTTAAAAGGGGTAACATATTTGAAACCTGCAAATAGTAACATGTGACCAACATATTAGCCCATTGAGATGCAGAAATGAAGGCCAATATTATTTTTGTCAGTCTAAAAACATATGATACTCAAATATTAGGCCAAAGGACTATAGTGTATCAGACATGGTAGGGGAGAGAGATTCAATCTAATAAGTAGTTTCAGTGGTACAAGTTCTTTTCTGGTAACTTTGAATTTTAGTTACTTTGTACTTTGATATTTCTATCTTCACACAGGCTTTTCATGATTCATGCAAGGGTAGTAGTTTGCGAAGCATGATTTATTTTGTTAAAAAGTCGCCATTAAATTGCCATTGTCAATGATAACTACCAAATAGAACCAAAATTTTTTTTCTCACAATAGTCATTGACAGTTCAAATTTTTGAATAAGTTAGAATTAGATCACAAGTTTCAATTTGAAAATCAAACTGTTGAGGAATCTTATTCATGACCTGAGAGTGGTTATGTAAGATTCGTGACTTGCTCCTGAATACCAGCCGCTAATATTTTGACAGCTTAAATGGCAAGAAAAAGAATAAACAAACAGAACAACAGATGATGTATATAAAAAAGAAAAAAATGACATCACAATCCATATGAAGGATAAGATTTTGTTT
>CANYLF010879524.1:0-15501 GCA_948193215.1 Bocquillonia castaneifolia | reverse complement strand
CATAACATCTAGTTGGATTGCCAACTAAAACTTCAAGGATATATGCTTTTCAACTCAACATATAAGTTCTACAAGGAATTTTTTCTATAAAATCTCTCTTATGACTCATCAAATATCTCACTATCATTAAATCCATTATATTATCACCATCATCATCATCAGTACTAGAACTATCTATACTTGATGGACTTATTAAAAAATTATTATCTAAATGTTCTTTCATTTATCCTGCATGAATTAAAAAAAAAGAACAAAATTAGTTAAAATAAGAATAAAAAAATTCATAAAAACAAACATTAAATAGTCAATAACACGTTCAATTATTTATATATAAAATTTAAAAAGTCATTCTAAACCAATAACATCAAAGTAGAAAGTTTCTAAATGCATCCTAAAAAATAAAGAGGAAAAAAACCATAGTCCTAAACCAATAGCATCAAAGTTGAAAGTTTCTAAATGCGTCATAAAAAAATAAAAAGGAAAAAAAGTTATAGTCCTAAACTAATAACATCAAAGTAGAACGTTTCTAAATGTGTCCTAAAAAAAGGAAAAAGTTCATAGTAAGCCCTCCAACCAAGCCTTTCTCCTGTTGGCACGCATTAATATAAATATTTTTCTCCAATCAGCATTCATAAATTTCTCCAATGCCTTATTAAACGCAGCATCCGAAATATCTTCCATCACTTCTAATGTGTCCATACATGCTTCTATAGAATATGGATCAGATGTTGCATTCAACGGTTGGTCTCGTTGTGCTCTATATCTTTTAGCTTTGGCTAGATATTTTTCAGTCCTAGCATTAAGTGCATATGCCGATTTTTCTAGACAAGAATCCAACTTCTCGAATTTTGATTCCTTTTTAACTAAAAAACAACCAGGAAGATAATCGTCGTCAGCTGGTAGGTTCCCTTTAAAGCTTTCGGCGTTAGATTTTTCACCTTCAAGTACATGAACACCTTTATTAAGGAATTGTTCCTCATTTTCATGTTCTTCATCTGAGGTAGGAGATAGTTGTGTTGAAGTATGATGAAGATGTCCAATGGCTGTAGATTTATTAAAAACTTGACCTAGTAGGTCATAGTTTTTACAGACACTTTTTCTCAAAGCTTTATAATTTTTATTCTTCTGCAGGTCAATAATTATTATACATTAGTTAAGTTTAATGAAAAATTTTATTGTGATATTTTTGATAATACATAAAATTTAAAATTATGTAAATTAAATACATTATAAAACATTTGCCAAATATCTTCTGTCGTAAACACAACATTTGAATTTGAATCGTATGTGACACCAGTATGCTCTAATAGTTCAGAAAATTGATGATGCTTTAGGCGAAGGTGGTTGTACTTCCCTTTCAACTTGTCAATGCCATACCTTTCTTCTGTTACTAAAAATAGTTCCTCATTCATGGCTTGCCAATCACTAGATTTGAAAGTAGGTGTGCCATTTGGATCATTCTTAACTTTTGCATATAATATTCCCAAAAATGCATTCTCATTATGCTCACTCCATTCCTTTGCATCTTCACCATCCCCACTCTTTATGCCCCATCTAAATGACAATTATAAAATGATTCCTATATAGGCAGAATTCAAATAAAATAAAGTAACCTTAAATTGAACACCTTTTGCAAGTTTTCAATTAAAAGTCATTGATTAAAGGGTTCAATTTATGGCTTATAAGTTTATCAAATAATAAAAAAAGTAAAAAAAAAGGCAACAGCTATAAAAATAAAATGCAATAAATAGTACACACTACACATTAGCATATAACTGCATAAGTCATAATTGGTAGCACATGCTCATCTAAAATTGAAAAGTAAAATTCATGGCATGTAGATTAATATTAATGAATTAAAAGATAAAAAAATAATCAAATGTACAAGGGCTTAATGCTTTGCTAACTGTGATATTATTAACAAATTAGAAAAACTAAAGGCAGTGCATGCAATCACAATATTTATAACTTAATTAAGTAGAATGACTAGAAGATGAGCTATTACAACATCTAGGACAATGACAAATCAAAGTAGCAAGAAACATATGATCTATATTCTACTAAAGAACTCAACTAAATTTCTCATATGGAAACCAACACCAAAAATTTAATTTTATAATTAAAGAAGGTCAAGTGAGCAATCTCGAATTTATCTTTGGCTTATTGGTGTGGATTTCATTGGTTGGTTGTTGGTTAAGTATAATAGTGACCTCTTTTCTTCACTACTAAGTGAAGCATATTATTGAAAATAATAAAGAAGTAGAAAAGCAAAAAAATCAACCTTACAACTTTTTTTTCTATCTATCAGTTTGAATGTCACTTCCAATTAAAATATCTTGTTCTATAAATTAGAACAATGGTAGATGACAAAGAGACAAGCTACTCTTTGATAAATCAGCATTACAAATAGTACGAATTGACAAAAACAAACAGGTCCGCAAGTGTAATTCAACAAAACAAAACCTAGCTAGTGAGCAAGAGAAGAGAGGCCATACTGATTTTTTATATAGAAACGAAATTAACTATATTAAAATCATGATCGCAACGTCAAAAAAAAATTAATTCTTCATATGGAAACGAAGACTGCATAAATAAATAAATCATGGAAAAGACACAGCCCAATTTTATGATATAATAAAATTAATATCCCATACCTGTAGTATTCACACTTGTTAGGTTTAAACAGTATTGAGATGGTGTTTTATGACGGCAACAAAATTTACAGAGAATATGTTTAAAAAGAGTTACGTTAATATAAATAGTCTAGAAGAAGGCTTTCTCTCCATCGTTTTCAACTTAGAAAACACACATGTTTTCAAAAACAAAATAAGAGAAAATAACTTGGATTAGGTTTCAACGTTTAGTTAAAATTTTAGAAAAAGAAAACTCCGTTTTCTTTGGAAAATTTTTAAAAATTAATTAATTTGAACAACAATTCCAATTTTTATTTTATGTAGAAAAGTTTTATAGAAAACAGGTGGAAATTTCCACAAGTAAACAGCACCTATATTTTCTCAAACCAAACCGCATACAGTGAGTTTAGAAAAATTACATGAGTTGTCAGTTGTTTTAATTCAATTTAATAAAATAAGTACATTGACCTTCTGGTATAAATAAAGTTAATTTCAAAATTTTTACCTTTATTTTAAATTATAATTTATCTAAAATTCTAATTTTTAGTTCCATAAAATTTGTCATAATTAGATTCAGTGTGGAATTAGAAAAAATTGACAAAGGAGACCAAGAACCAAAAGGAAAGGGAAAACCATGAATGTAAGTTTTTTTAAAGAGCGGAAGGGTTGCCTAGGAAGACTGAACGACCATCTGACAAAAGTTACCCGGACTGAGAGGCTACCTCTCTCAAATATACCCCGATTAGTAGGGGGTGCTAGAGCCCGCCAAACTAAAGGTGACCAAAAACCGAACTAAATCGAAAAACCAAACCGAACTGAAATTTAAAATTCAATTCAGTTCGAATGCTATTTTTGAAATTTTGAACTGAAATAACCGAACCAAAATTTTATTCTAAAAAACCAAAAAACCAAATCGAATTTCTTATTTGGTTCGGTTTCAGTTTGAGGGGTGAGAAAAATTTCAGTTCGGTTCAAACGGAATGCTCACCCCTACGCTAAATACCCCATATGTTTCCGCCCTCAATTGGATCAAATTCCATTCAATTTAGTGAAAATTTATAAATGAACTGTAAACTATAAGAGACAATTTTTATTATCATAAAAATATTTTAAAATTTTAATTTTTTTAGTTTAACTTATAAATATAATAACTATATAATATTTAAAAGGAAAATCTAATACTAATTCGTTATGTCCTCTGAACATCTCCCCCCCCCCCCTTCCCCCACCAAAAAAACCCTAGCCATGATTCTCACCATGTTCGTTCCCAGACCTCTATCCTAGATCAACCTAATCATATGGTGTTTTATTTTGAAGGGTATCTGACTGACTAGAGACTTCAAAACATGCAACATGCTTTCATTCAATATGGAATTCATGGCATTGTGTCCTTAGCTGCACGAAAGAATAGGAAGAAGATGAGATTTGGTTTCATCCGTATTCACCAAGATCTCAGTGTTGCTAACGTGATTAGGAAGATTAACTTCATCTACATTGGTTCTCTTTTTCTTTGCGCTTTTTTGGCATGATACCTTACAAAACTTGCATCACGCACCCAACAAAAGCCTCCACCACTACTTGAAAAATGAGTTCAGCCTCCAACTTTGAAACCCTTTTTTGACTCATCTAGACAAGATAGCAGGAGCTACGCAGGTGTTGTCAAGAAGGAGAAGGCTCCCATCATTCCTTCTTTCATTGTTGACGGAACAGTCCCCATTCCCAACTGGTTGTCTAGATCATGTATTGTGATTCTTAGAGATAGTTCAAAGTTACTGGAGTTTCAAACAATTTTCTCTGAAAAGGGATTAGTTTTCTCTCATATGTCCATGTTGGGGGGGAGACACAGTTTTGATTTCTTTTCATTCTGAGGCAGATGTTCATTCTTTTATGACAGATTCCAACTGCTATGTGAATGATGTTGTCAAGGAGGTCCTTCCTTCGGATACTTCTTTTGTTGTGACAGAATGCCTCTTATGGGTTCAATTGCATGGTTTACCCCTGAAATATTGGAATTCCCAGCTGATTCAATCTTTCATGGGGAATTTTGGAAAGTTTATTGCTTTTCGGTGATGAATATGCAAATTTTCACAGGATGGATGTTATCACATGCTTTATGTCTTTGCCTCTTAATTCTGTTCTTCCTAAGATTTGTAACCTAGTCGTGGAAGCTGAGACCTTAACTCTTCGCCTTCAAGAATGCCACTTACCTATCAAGTTTTCTTTCCCATCTGATGACTCTTCAGAATCTGAGAACAAGGAGTCAGGCTCTTTATCTGATAGTAGTAGTGACTCGGATAATGATATTAATCCTCCCTAAATTCCTATTTTCCCCCATCCTTCTCAGGAATCAGATCCTCTTGCTCCAAATGGTTCTTCCGATATCAACCACACACTACCTATTTCTAAGGTGAGGAATGTCTTGGAATCAGGTGTTGAACTTGGATCAAATGAACAAGAACCTTTATGTTATGTTAACCCAAAGCGTCGAGTTAATAAGAAATCTGCCAGGTCTGCATCCTCCAACTAAAGTTACAACATCAAGCAACAATAAGACATCGGCATCTAACACTCTTGCTGATCCAGTCGCCTTCCAACATATAGATAATGTTACTCATGAAGTTCAGGAAACTTGGAAAGTTGGAAGTGGACTTCATCTTTTTCATGACACTGACAAGGATCAGATCATCAAAGGATTAGAAGGCCTTGTAACTACTGATTAGATTACCTTTCAATTTTTAGTGTTTTTTTTATTCTTTTCTATGAATTTAAATCTTATGACTTGGAATTGTCGCGGAGGTACTTCTAACTCTTCTAAAATTTCTTTTATTCGTCAGTGTATTATGAAACATGAGCTATCCTTATTTTTCTTAATTGAAACTAAAAAGGAACAAGCTGTTGATTGGAAATTTGGAAGTTCTAGTCACATTTGGACTTTGATTTTTTTCTATTCTCCTTCAATTGGCTCCTTGGGGGGTTTACTTTTCTCTTGGAATTCTGCTTTATGTAATTGTGTCTTAATTAACAGCAATCACAGATGGATTTTATGTAGAGTTACAAGTCGTGACTTGTTGATCTATGTGCTGCTTGTTTATGGGCCAAATTCAGCAGCTAACCGTGCTTCCTTGTGGACAGATCTTCCACCTATTATTAGCACTTACGATAATATTCTGGTTTATGGGGATTTTAATAAGGTGTTATCGCCTTCAGAGAGATTTAATGGAGTTATTTCTCCTTCTATTAATGCCTTCTATGATTTTGTGAACTCAGGAGAATTAATTGATCTTCCGTTGCATGGCAAACCTTATACTTGGAGTAACTCTCAGTCCCATTCTCGGATTAATAGGGTCCTAGTTTCCAAGAATATCAGCTCTATGTGGCCCTTTTAAAGTCTTGCTTCTCTTGAATTAGTCCTTTCAGATCACTACCCATTAATTTCCAAATCAACAATTCAGACTTCCTAGGGAAAGCGTCCTTTTCGCTCATTAAATTCATGGCGGGATGACCAGCGTTTCGGTAATTTTGCTTTCCAAGCCTGGAATAAAATTATTTGCTCAAAATGTTCAGAGTTTAGTGCAAAAAAATTGAAGCTATTTCGGGATAAGGTTAGAGTTTGGAATTCAGATGTCTTTGGTGACATTGAAAATCAGATTCAGTTGCCAGAAAGAAAGATTATTACGTTGGAGTCTTCAGCCATCCGTCCTTGTTCTAAGGATTTGTAGAATAAAATTGAGAATTTAAAAGCCTCGCTCTTTCAGAAGAAAAGCCATCTTGAATCAGCTTGGCACCAAAAATCTAGGCTCAGATGGACTCTTCTAAGAGACCAAAATACAACCTTCCTTCACAGGGTGGCATATGCTCATTATAAAAATAATCGTATCATTATTCTTGAAGACGATAACGGGACTTAATAGATCCAGTTCAGATTAAAGAGGCTATCACTAACTTTTATTCTGGACTCTTCAAAGCTCCATCGGCTTACCCCTTTGATCTCTCATACCTTTCATTTGCATCTCTTCAACCTGAAGATAATTGTTTGCTCACTGTCCCGTTTTCTTTGGAAGAAGTGAGGGCTGCCATTTTTTCTTTTGGTTCTAATAAATCCCCTGGGCCAGACGGATTTAATTTTTTCTTCTACAAGCGAGCATGAAATTTTATGAAAGATGATATTATGGATTTTTTTCATTCTTTTCATTCTGAAGGTATATTACCTAGAGAGTTAAAGTGTTCCTATTCGATGCTCATTACTAAAATTCCTAGTTCCTTATCTATCAAGAATTTTAGACTGATCTCCTTGATTCATGGACTTTATAAGATGCCTGCCAAGGTCCTTTCCTTTAGGATCCGAAAGGTAATTTCCTCTGTGGTGTCTGATTCCTAATTTGCATTCATTAAAGGGAGGAATATTCAGCAGCGTGCTTTTCTAGCTTCTGAGTTGGTGCATTTCCTTCATTCAAGTAAGAAACCTTCTCTCCTTCTCAAATTAGATTTTCATAAAGCTTTTGATTCGGTGTCGTGGAATTATTTATCTGCTTGTTTTGAGAAGTATGGCTTTTGATGAGAAGTGGATTAAATGGCTTGAAAATTGTTGGTCAGATTCTTCCATTTCTTTTTTGATTAATGGCACTTCTTTAAAACACATTTCCATCTTTAAGAGGGTCAAGCAAGGCGATCCTTTATCACCTTTCTTGTTTGTTCTGGATGTAGAGGGGTTGAGAAAAATGATTGATAAAGCTATTCAGAAATGTTTTATTTGTGCTATTGAGTTTTCTTCTTCTAGTAGGATTTCCATTCTTCAATATGCTGATGACACCCTTTGCTTTTTACTTGCTATAAAGAGAATCTTCTTAATTTTAAAAGGATTTTGAAATGCTTTGAGCTCATTTCTGGTTTGAAAATTAGCTACAATAAAAGCTCTCTCATTGGCATTAGAGTGGACGAGTTCTTCCTTCATGACTGTGCTTCTAGTACTAATTGTGATACGGAGTCTTTACCAATAAAGTATTTGGTATGCCGCTCTCCTTGAAGCCCTTGAAATTTAGCAGTTGGGAGCCTATCATGAGGAAATTCACTAATAGGTTGGCATTAAGGAAAGGATCTTCTCTTTCTTATGCAGGGCGTTTGACTCTCATTAAGTTGGTGCTCTCTAGCATTCCAATTTATTGGATGTCTCTATTTCGGGTTCTTGCTTTAGTGGTTTAGAAAATTGTGAGTTATACTAGAAATTTTCTTTGGAAAGGAGATCCTCTTGGGCCAAGTTTATGTAAGGTTTCTTGGCAAGTGATTTCTTCTCCTCTAGCTTCTGGTGGTCTTGGAGTTACATCCATTTCAATTAAAAACACAGCTCTTCTTTTAAAATGGATTTGGCATCTTTATTCTTGTGAACAAACTTCTCTGTGGTATGTGTTGATTTCAGCTGTATGGGGATTTTGGTCTTGGCGGGATTTTTTTGAAGTGGACAGCAGCTCACTTTCCCATATTTGGCGTGGTATCATGTCTGTTTGCTTATTAAATGACGATACCTGGAGTTTTTATTTGGCTAATGTTTTCTTCTCTATTGGTAATGGGAGTTCAATCAGGATTTGGACCGATAATTGGATAGATTCAGTTCCACTTTGTGACAGATACCCCCACTTGTATCGGCTCACTTCTAACCCAACAGTCTCGGTCATGGAGGGCCTGCCTCAGCTTCACCAAACTGTTGATCAGCCATTTAGGAGCAGAAGCCTTCGCATTTCAAATGTGGAGACGTTGCAGCAGTTTCGAGACTCATTAGCTTCAGTCTCTCTTCAACCCTACCAACTAGACGTCTTAAGATGGAAACTCGATAGGACAGGTGTATATTCTTGTTCTTCTTTTATTGCACGCTTCCATAACCGGCTTGCTTCTTTCTCCTCGTTTGAAGAGGCATTCAAAATTTGCTAGAGTTCAACTGCTTTACCAAAGATAAAGTTTCACATTTGGCTGGTTATTCACAATCAGCTTCCTTCCAAGCAATTTTTTATGAGCAGAAATATCCTCAGTCCTTCTCTGGCTTCTTGCATTTGGTGTGGCGAACCAGAAAGCCAATCTCATATTCTGCTTTTCTGCTCGGTTTCTACTAAGGTTTGGAATCAACTATTTCTTTGGTGTGGGCTATCTTTTGTAGTGCTGGCTACAATGAAGGATTTTCTTGTCCAATGGTCATCTTCTTGGATTGGAAAATATCAACGAGCATTTTGCACGACTTTATGGATGCTTCTTACTTGGGAATTATGGAAACATAGGAATAGAATGGTTTTTAACAACAATTCAGATCTTGGTGATGTATTATATAGGTATATTTATTTTTCAGTCTCTTTGGTCAAAATCTGTTACAAGGATTTTAAGTTCACAACATATGATGTAATTAGGTGTCCAAATAACTTTTTTTTTCTCCTGATTCTTTCTTTGTTTTTTGTCCTTCTTGGTCCATTAAAAAAGAATTTAATTATCAAAAAAAATATAATAATTCATTTACACATAAATTTTACATTAATTTAATTGGTAATTAAAATAAATTCTTCATATAAATTGAATTAAATAAAAGAGTAATGTGTAAATATTAGCTGATAATGTAATTTTCTTTGTCTAAAGCTCGTATGATGCACTCTATAATTCAAAACATCGGAATTAATGATTCACAAGAACAGAGTTTAGATAATAATTTTTCAACTTTAACATAGTCAAATAATAAACAATTGCCACCTCTATAAATTTCATAATTTGTTTCATTCATATCAAGAAAGAAAAATAAAACGGATTCCAATGATCTATTATTTTCATGTTTAGAAAACCATGCTTTGTAACAAAACTAGCTTCATGCCCATGCGTTCCATGGGTTCTTTTTAATTTTTAAATATTTTATCTTTAATTTTCATTATATTTCACAATATTTAATTTTTTTGGAAAAGGCTAATAATAATTATATGCATACTACATTTTAATGTTTATTAAGTAATATGTTTTTGGGAGGAATGTTTCTTAACTAATATTGAACTTGATAATCCTTTACTATAATACAAATTAAATAATTATTTCACTTTTTATTAAAAAATTAATCTTTTTTGTTTTGGGGTTTTTCCCCTTTTTCCTTTTAAAAAAGTTGAAAGATATCTTCTTATCAAATGAGGTTAATGATATTTCTAACTCTTGAAAAACAAATAAAGAAAGAAAAATTTATCATGATTAATTATCAATGACAATAAAATTTACATATATAAATAATATTTTTTTAAAAAAAACATTATTGATGCTACTTACCAAAATACAGCGTCTTCGATAATTTTTATCCTTGTTTTTTTAAGAAATTGTGTGTGTGTGTGTGTGTGTATCCACAAGTAGATTATATATATCCGCAAAGAGATATCAATTATAATCGATGATCACCATAAAAAAAATTGTAATCAATGATGGAGCTAAGGGGCGGGAGAGACCATGGTCCCCTAACTTTCTAAAAATTATTTTTTTCCCAAGTACATTTTAGTATATTGTGGAGTTAGCCCCCCTAAATTATTAATTTTTTTATACATGTTTAGGCTAATTTTTTTTAAGTAAATTATTATAACTTATAATTTTTGGTATAATATATTTTTAAGTTGGCCCCACTTGAAAAAAAACCTGACTCTGTCACTAACTATAATATTTAATATAATATAAATGCTATTAATCTCTTGTAGTTTCTCTTTGGACTGTTTCAGATTTCTAAGATTTTTTTGTATAATTAAATATTGCAATTAACTTATAGAACATGTAATCAGTACAAATAAAAGTATTGATATGTTACAATTATATATACTTTATTAATTCCCTCATATTTTGATTAATATTGTGCTTAATTTTGGAAATTATGTTTGTTTTGATTTAGGTGGTGAAATGTCAAAGACTGGATGGAATTCAGCTTAAAAGCATAATTTTGGCTTCCCATGTGAAAATCAAGTCTTTTGGAAGAAAAGTGAAAAATTGGACAGAATATCATTTTCAATAAGGCGTGACCACGCCTTGTGACTGACAAGCTTCTAGAAAACATAGGAAATTATCCCCTATATTATTTAGGACTTAATTTGTTTGGTTTCCTTCTTATTTTAAGTTTCCTTATTATATTAGGATTAATATTAGAATGTTTGTTTAGGAAATATATTTAGGTTTAGAATTAATTCCACATATATAAGGAATGGACTAAGTAAAACGTAGATATAGAGGACCTATATAATTACTTGGCCACACATATTTTTCTTTTTTGGCTTGGAAAGAAAGTGATTTTTTTGGGTTTGGAGAAGGACGTGCGTTTTCTTTTGGAATAGGGGGATGCGTTATTTTTACTCTTTTACAATAACTTTTGATTTTAATTAGTCCACTAAGTGTGACTAAGGTTTTAATTCTGATTCAAGGGTGAATCGATTCCTATTTTAATTTTGTGAGGCTTTGGACTAAACAAGAATTTCTTCAATTCAAGTAATCTTTATTTTCTTATTCTTATTCTGTGAATTATTTATATTGATTAAATTGACGCCTTAATTCAATATTTATTTTTCTATCGCTAGTCATGAGTTTGTGATCCGTAATTGTCATGAATGATTGAAATAAGTAGTAAGGAGTTGGCTCATGTGTGTGTTAATTGATGGTCACAATTATATAGCTTGCATGATAGGCTCTAGGGAAATAAAGGTACAAGATTAATTAAATTGCAGCTATTTCAGTTAATTGATTTTGGTTTAGTCATTCTCACTATTCTGAATGCTATCATTGAACTAATATGGAACGCTATCGTGCCTAGTTAAATTAATGGTAAGATTTGATTTTGAATGCTTTGTTTGAGTCAATTATATTAGGAGAGTTATTGCTTTCTACGGCTTTTCCGATTAAGTAGACTAAGTTCTTGGATTGAGAAATTGATTTTTAAGCTTATTATTAGAATTACAATTGGATGAGATTTACACCTTTGGATTGGAAGTTTGGTAAGATTGATTTTCGTTTAATTTAATATTTTACTTTTTATTAATTTCTTGTTAATTTAATTTTAGTTTTAATTCAACAATTCAAACGCCCCCATTTATTTTATATTTTGTTATTTGACATTGAGAAATTAATTACATAGTTCTCTTGGGATTCGACCTGATTCCACTATTCCTACAAGTTAGTTTAGGAGAATCAGTATTTATTTTGAAGGGCTTCGACAACCCGTTCAAGTATTAAGATCCTTCCTAAAAAAACGTATTAAGATCTTCAATATATAAAAATAAGTTAGAAATCATGCAATTAATATCAATTATAATGTCTTAAAATCTTCAATATATGTGGAACTTGTGGTTGTGAATGGTACTTAAGAAACATGTTATAATTATTTTACTTCACATCATAATGAGGTTAAAGCTAAACATAATAGTAATTGAGTAGAAGAAAAAAAATCATCCCATAATTTCTATAATTGCAAGCATAGTCAACTGTGGAAAAAAAATACTAAGTTACTAAAGAATTAAAAGTTGGATAGGAACCATGAAATGAAGTTTTAAAGAATGAAATGATAAATTAATTTAGTTAATTTATGTTTAAACAAAAGAAATATATAAAAATAACAGAGAATAGTTTACAAAACCGAGACAATAGCGTTGACCAATGCATGTTCATAAACGTTTTGATACACCATGAGGCCATGAATGGTATTAAGAACACATCAATAAGAAATGAAGTATCTCATGAAGCATTTGAGTTTTCATATCTTGGTTTTTGTGCTTGCAAAGTTATCTTTATACTCAACAATTTATTACAAGTAGTAGAGTAATTTAGAGCAGTAATACCATTTGAAAACATAGAACATAAATCAAAAGTAAAAAGAAAAGAGCTTGATATGATTTTAAGACTTTATAAAATTTGGACTTGTATATAAAAACAAATGAATGTGAAATGGAGAGGTTAGGAAAAGAAACATATATAGGCAAATTTCTTCTAGGAATCTTCTAACGTTAGTATAAAACAATCAATAAAAAATTTAACATATTAATTGGAAAATTAACTTATTTTCATCGATTTGTATAACTCATTAATGACACCAATTAAAAGGATTACAGTTTCCTATATATACTCCAACGAAATTGAATTGTACTATTAACTACTATCTCTGTTTCATAAAAAGAGTCCATCATTTCTTTTTAACCTATCTCAAAATAAGTGTCCACTTATAAAATCAACAGCACATTAATTGCTCTTTTTCCAAAATTACCCTTAATATTTACACTTCAAAATTACCCTTAATAATTTACACAATTCCAAAGCATATTAAATGAATTCACACTATAATTATAATTTTCGTAAAAGGGTAAATTTGTCCATTTATATTAGATTTCACTAAGATTAAGAAAAATCTAATGATTTCTTAAATTGTGTGAAAATGAATAATGGACTCTTTTTGTGGAACGGAGGTGGTATATGGGTTTTAGTATTTTTTTTTTATAGTGTCTAATTTTTTATTATTTATAGTTTTATGAGGTTGGCATGTGATTCTATCCTGCAAACTGAATACCCTCTCTGTTTTTATTTAGTTGTCCTTTAAGATTGTTGCACATATATTAAAAAAATGATTGGCATAAGATTCAAATTACTATTTTAATCTTATTAAATGAATGGTAGTATTCAAATAATCATTTAATGCTATACATAAACTAAGGGGAAAATTGGAAGAAATGGAAAAATATTTTCTTGAAACTCTAAAGTGACAATTAATTATAAACAATCTCCTTCCCTAGAAAGATAACTAAATAAAAACGGCGGGAGTATATTTTAGGCAAAATAATTTTTTCTACCCTGAATTATAGTGAAATTGACAAATATACCCCAACTTTAAAGTGTGCCTGGTTGGAATACAGCCTTTTCAACTTAAGGCAAATATACCCTTGGTTGGGTTTTTATATAAAAAAGACGTTATTTTGATGCAAAACGACGTCAGTTTACTCTATTTTTTTTCCTTCTTGCATTTTCTCTTTTCTATTGGGGGTATATTTGCCTTAAGTTGCAAAGGTCGGGACCAACTATGTACAATTTTAAGGTTATGATATAATTGTCAATTTCACCATAGTTTGGGGTTTAAAATTACGTTTTATCTATAATTTATGTATTTATTCTATTTGGATAAATACACCCTCCATTTTTTTAAGAAGCCCTCCATATATTTTGAAGTAGTTTGAATAATCTCAATTGTTGCATTTTGCTAAGAAAAATAAGAAAATTTATTATTTATGCAAACAAATGGTAAATTTATTCTTAATATTAGAACATTTTTAAGTGATTAAAAACCAATCTATATAATATAATTTTTTTAAAGCAGATGCATGAATATTTAATTTTTATGAATTATCACACCATGTGATTTCATAAAAAAACTAATATATTCAGTATAGAAAATATTAATATATGTCACATTGTATTTTTATAATTTTACTTGTAAAAAACAATTACAATAATTTTATTGATGTTGAGTTCTCTATATTTATAATTACTAAATTCATTACAAATAACTATTTTTGTTTTTTATGCTTTTACCCAAAAAAAATATTCATATTCTATTTAATTTAATGACTACAAAACTATTAAAATCAAAACTAAAATGTAAAAAATTGGTGCTATATTCCATCTTAATGTGTAACTATAAAAATTATTCAATTCACATCTAAGCCTACTTACATTCCATCTTAATGTGTAAGTAGGCGAAACGACCCAATTTATGTTAACCGATCAATTAATTGACAGAATGTAACACCCATTTTATATTTTCTTAATATAACAGTCATTTAGCCTTAGTTGCATGCATGAGCATGGTAATATGCATACGTAAGCATGGGTGTAAAAATAAATTTCAAACATGTAAAAAGAAAATAATTATATACTACATATTTATACATAAATGACATTTTATATTGATGAAAGACATTTAAGTCATTTCACATGAGTAAATAAAGGTATTAAGGGAATTTTAAAAGCTACACATCATATTTATTTTAGGCAAAAATATTATATTTGACAATTAAAGATAAATGATAATAAATAAAATAAAAGAGAGATTGCAGAAATAGAGCAGATGGCTGGAGATGATTGAAAGAGTGAGAGAGTGTGAAAAAAAAAATTCTTAGTAAATCAAAACAAAACCAAGATCAAATAAATGATTAAAGCTTAATTCGGTAAGTTCTTTCAATTAATTTTTATTTAATTGTTATCAGGGTTAAAAAAATTGGGAAAATTAAATATATGCTGTAAACATGTAATTAAAGTATAATTAAAAAGAAAATAATTTTTATTTCATGAAAAAAGTTTGACATTTTGGAGTAGATTTTAGTGATAAGTAAGTTGTCATGTCGCTGAAATTTTGCACCCGAACCCTTCAGTAAAAATTTAATATCTTGAGCTACAGAACTCCAATTGAGGTGATCTTTATGGTCACGAAAACCTTAAGATGTTGTCTAACATCTTGTAGAGTTTCATAAGAAAATTCATTCATTTGGTTGGTCATTTTTAATCAAACTTTTTACTACTCTGTTAATTCGAGTAGTTTGAGTAGTAATACTAAAATTAGCATAACTTGCTTTGTATAAATGATATTAAGGTGATTCTTGTTGCTAAGAATTCTATACGGATAGGAGTACAAATCTGGAAGAGATGAGATTTATAGCATTTCTTTATAATTTGTAATAATAATTTAAAAATCAGTTGTGTATTTTGCTTAGTTAACGAAATAGTTACCGTTATTATTTTTCATCTAACTATAATATATATATAATTATTTCTTAGTTTTGATTATAAATTGAATATATATTAAATATATTTAGGTCCTACAGAAGGCAAGGAGAATACAATTAATGAGAAA
>CANYLF010879029.1:0-10437 GCA_948193215.1 Bocquillonia castaneifolia | reverse complement strand
ATTTTTAACAATACTCTTTTTAAAAACCCCCCCCCCCCCCCCCCCCCCCCCACCTCCGACATAGGCAAACAAATTGTATTCCAATTAAGCTTGCAAAGAGCTTTTCTATGGGGTGAGCGTTTCAATAGGAAATTTCTCATGTAACCTTCCACAGTAGAAGTAATAGACACAGGCAACTTAAAGATGGACAAGTAGTAAATAGGAAGACTTGCAAGGACCGATTTAATAAGAACCAATCTTCCTGCATAGGAGAGTGAAGAAACCATCCATTGAGCTAGCCTTCTTTGAAATTTTGAAACCAGTGGATTCCAATCAGTAGTAGAAATCTGCCTAAAATTAATAGGTAAACCCAAGTACTTAATGAGAAAAGAGTCTACCTTACAATAAAGCATGGATGCACATTGTTGAGTAAAGAGATCATCAACTCCAATACCGATGAGCGAACTCTTACTAAAATTAATTCTGAGGCCTGAAACAACTTTAAAACAATGAAGAAGTCTAACAAAGTTACATATGACATCCATTTTTACAGGGAGGAAGCAAATGTTGTCATCAGTGAACTGAAGTAAAGAAATTGGAGAGGAAGCCGGCTGCAGACAAGGAGGTTTTGCCTCAGAGCCTGAGCCATGACTAGCAACTATGGCACTGTGTGTTCAGCTGCTGGGCTAAAGTGGTAGTCACCACCCATACCGGCATCGGGAATGTCTTACAAGGTGTACACCTCAATTCCTCTCAAGAATACAAATGATGCATTGACCTCAGAGATTCAAGGATCGGACTTATCAATTCTAGAGCATGATTCTTTACCCAATACTCCTAGTACTATACCAACCTTCATTCCTTCTAACGAAGCAATAATAACACATAGCAATTATAGCCTACCTTTTTACATACATACATGCAATGGTGAGTTTCTAATAACAAACAAGGGTTAATTTTAACAATTACCAGCCATTTATTAAGGTTAGTTAACATGCATAACTCATAATAACACATATCTTAACAACACAACCTCGGGTTTCTACCATTTTAGACCTAAAACGATTACCAAATAAGCATTAATAACCAATTTCATCATCATAACATCTAAACAATTATTGAAGAAGTTGTAGAAGCTTACCTCATCATTGCATTCCAAGTGAAAGCTACTGTATACAACTATAAAGACCCGTACACTATTGATCCACGTATAACACCATAGGGAAGCACAAAACAGGGACCAACGCCACTTGTGGGAGTGGCGTTTGGGCCCAACGCCACTTACCAATAGGCGTTGGTGCCCAACGCCACTCCTAGCAGTGGCATTGGTGGCCAGGACAACAACAGCATGCATGTTTTGATAAAAAGCACGATTTTCGGGTTTACCAAGCCCGAAAAACTCATATACGGAGACGATTACACATAAGACATTCACCAAAACATTTTATAATGCATGAATCATGGCACAACATCCTAGAACTAGGCATGACATGCATTAAACATAAAAAGATACAAGCTTTTTATGCAAAACATTCAAAAGACGTAAACTTTATACATAAAACATACAAAAGATGCAAACTTTAAATGTAAAACATTAAAATAATATAATTTCACAAGTTAATATGTAAAGAAACAAACTTTATGCATTAAAACACACAAAGATGACAACTTCACACATTAAAACACAAAAAGACACGACCTTTATGCATCAAAACGTGAAAAGACATGATTTTATGCATTGAAACACAAAATAAATGATTTTTATGCATTAAAACATGAAAAGAAATAATTTTTATGCATTAAAAACAAGTTCATGACATCAAATAATTCAAATCTAAAAGAAAACACATAGAAACATGCAAAAAAAAACATCTTTCATCATTTATAGTGCATGTAAATGGCATTTAATGGCATACAAGCATGCATAAACAACATTTAAACAAGCAAAACAAAGATTACAGCAACAAAACAAAACATTCATGGCATGCAAATCGTGAAAAAAATGGCAAACACAATGAAAAACAAAGAAAAACAAAGGAAAAGAAGACTTACCTTTCAAGAAATTGCTTTGGAAGCGCTTGAGAACCCTCAGATCTGATTTGAGTGACTTCTTAATTACTTTTTGATGATTTAGGACTACTGGAATGTTACTTCAGTGGATTAGATGCTTCAAAACGCCTTTTAATTACCAAAAGATACAAGCTTCAAAGAGTTTTTGTGTTAAACAATTGAAAAAGGTAAAGTTCTTGTCTAGCTATCAATGAATTCAAAGAGTTAATCTGAAAAATCAAATCCTAAACCTATGTGAGTTGTTGCCTCTCCCCAAAAACCTAGTTTAAAGAGAGTATTTATACTCGTATTAGCTTAAAACTTAAGTTAGGGTTACCACCATTACTTTTCTAATGAAAACCAATGACTTGAGCTTAAAGCAAAGGATATTTTGATCAAAAATGGTCCTATAGGGCCTTGCGACGCGTGTACAGCTCGTACAGATCATTCCGGTCTGAAACAGATTAAAACCAGGCCTTTTATGTTGAAAATCATGCAAATGGCATTGGGGGCCCAATGCTAGTCTTCCTTGTGGCGTTGAGCCCAACGCCAGTCACATGAGTGGCATCGGGCCCAATTCCACTATGAAGAGTGGCGTTGGGCCCTTTTGGGCCTCCAAACATTGGATTTTACAAAAATGTATAAAAGAGAAAACATGCAAAATGGCCTAAACTATCAACCCTCAAATTTCAAGACATTCTGATACTTATAGAGAAAGTTATGATGAAAACCGTCTGAAAATGCACTATTATGCTTAAAATAGAGGTTTTAGGTGAAAACATGCTTTGAAAGCTTTAGAAAATGATTTAATTGTGGCTATGCAATCTCTAAAAAGTAATTGTAAACTCAATTCATGCTATTTGAAACATGAATGATCATCACTGGGCCTCCGAGCCGCTTTCACATTCCTGCATCCAAAAATTAGGTGTTAATACGGACCTAATAAGTAGAGCTTCAATGAAATTAAGCTCTATAGAAGTATCCACTAAACACTTCAAACTTTCCACTATAAGAACAAAGAGAAAAAGGGATAAGGGATCCCCTTGTTTAACACCCCTAATCACAGATATAGGACCAGTTGCCGAACCATTTATAAGGAAAGAAATGGAGGAGCCTCTCAGACAATTATCAATCCAATTAATCCATTTAGAAGGGAAACTCATGTGATGCAAAGAGGAGAGTAGAAACTTCCATGAAACACTGTCAAAAGCTTTAAAGAAATCTAATTTCAAGCAAAAAGCCGGAATCTTAGATTTGTGAATATGATGAATAATTTCTGAGTCTAGAAAAGAGCATTCATGAATACTCCTATTTTTAACAAAAGCAAATTGCAATTTAGAGACCACCTCAGCAATGACATTTCTCAACTGAATAGAAAGAACCTTTGTCAAGATCTTGTAGATGCCATGTATAAGACAAATAGGTCTGTAGTCTGAGATTGAAGTTGAGCGTAGAACTTGAGGAATGAGCACCGTGTAGGAAGACTTCATAGGCTTGGAAATGTACCCTCTGTCATAAAATTTATTCACAAAAGTCATAATATCAAGAGATAAGAAATTCCAAGCACGAATATAAAAGAAAAAATTATAACCATCAGGGCCGGAAGCTTTATTAACACCACGGTATTTCAAAGCAGCTACAACTCCAAGTTCCAAAATAGGGGTTGTTAAAAAATCTCCAAAAGAAGAAGAGAGATTTTTGAACTGCAGGCAATAAAGATTATACTCTATATCTTCCTTTGCTGAAAAAAGATTAGAATAAAAATCTTGGACTGCCTCTTTAATGCTGTAAGGATCAACATAAGTCACAGAATCTTTAGAGATGGAGGTAATTCTATTATTTCTGTAGTGTGCTGAAGTAGTCCTGTGAAAGAAATTAGTGTTCTTATCACCCAACAAAGACCATTTTACCCTAGATTTTTTATGCCAAATTGCCTCCCTTTGCCTCTACTTACTACTTAAAGAAGCTTTCAACTTACTTAATTCAATTCTCAAAGATTCATCAAAGGGCCGAATATTGGAATTTTCTAAAAGAATAATGTGATCTTCTAACCTCTTAATTTCCTCATCAACCAAGCCAAATATTTCCTTATTCCAGGTTTTAATTCTGCCACCAAGAAGTTTAAGCATGTGAAAGAGGCTAGAATCTTGAAATTTAGAAGAAATAGAGATCCAAGAGTCCTTTAAGAAAGGCAAAAATCTCGGGTCCTCCCACCACACATTAAGAGACAGAAAGGCTTAGTACCCCAGTTTGTGTCAACAGAGGATTTAAACAACAAAGGGAGATGATTTGAGAGAAGAGTATTAACAGTAGACAAATGCTGGAACGGCCATGCAGAGCTAAGATCCTTAAACACAAGGCATCTATCAATCCTGGAAGAGGAAAAAGAATTCCTTCAAGTATAAGGGCGACCATGAAAAGGTAAATCCTGCAACTCAAAAAAATTAACAAAATTTTAAAAATCAATGATAGAGTTAAACAGAACCCCATTAGAACGTTCTCCAAGGAAGAGAACTTCATTGAAATCTCCGGCCACAACAATATTATCAAAGCCCAAATTAGAGAAGATAAATCATTCCACAAAATGGACCTCTGAGCATTATCATTCGGAGCATAGATAATCATTAGATAAAGAAGATAGTTTCTGCATTTAACCTCTACAATAATCCATCTAGTACCCGATAAAAACAAAGAGCAAGAAACTAGCTTAGTGTTCCATGAAATCACAATTCCACCAGAAGAACCAATAGCATACACAAAGAGAAAATCATAATCAAGATAAGACCAGAAACCTTTTAAAGAGAAAGCATCAATTAACTCTTTTTTTGATTCAAAAAGAGCAAAAAGAGGAAGCTCATGAGAGTGAATAAGATTACGAATAAAAGACTATTTCTGGGAATTTAAAATCCCTCCCCAACAATTCCAAAATAAAAACTTAAAATCCATAAAAAAATAATAAAAGAAACCTAGAATGAAACAGCCAAAACTAGACTGTTTTCATAATGTCCTTGATACAGTGAACAGTTTCTGATTTGGATCTGACAGGGAAGAGTCCCACCGAATGGCCTAGTTCCCATGTTTTATAAGCTTTTGTTGTGACTTTATCGATGACAGGACCATTGTCTACATTATCCTTATTAGCTGCTATAGAATCGGGAGCTTGACAGACTGCTAGTTTATGAGTAACATGCCTTGGTGAATCGGACCTCTTTGATTTCTTCTCTTTTCTACATTTAGAATTAACGTAGCACAAAAGCTCGTTCCCTTTGTTCACTGCCTCTAGATCAATAGGTTCCAAAACATTAAGGGCTTTGGAGATTAGTGGAGTACAAATCTGAGAGTCAAGAATGGGTCGTATTTCAGATTCCTGAGATGGGTTTAGAAAGGTTGGAATGAGAAGGGGATTAATACCTTGTTCAGAAGTGCTGTCAGAGTCAAATTCTGAGTTATGTTTGTCGGAATCAGAGGAAATATCACCAGGGAAGAGAAACATAATGGGGAGATTACATTCTTGAATATAGGTTAGAAAAGTTTCAGTTCCAATCACCAATTTACAATTGCCTGGAAGCACTGAAGCTATTGGCACATAAAGTAAACAAGTGAAAACATCCATCGTATGAATTTTAGAGTACTCATCACTGAAAGTTACAAATCTTTCCGAAATTCACCAAGAAAGAATTAATTAATTCAGCATTCCAAAATCTCAATGGCAGGCCCCAAAATTGAACCCAAGTTAATCTCTCAATTACTTGAGCAGAGGTATCTGAAGGAAGGACCTCTTTAACCACATCGTTAACAAAACACTTGGAATCAGACATGAAAGAATGTAAATCAGCCTCGGTGTGAAAGCAAATTAGTATCCTATTACCTCTGTTGGCCTTAATGGCATCAATCCATCTTATTTTGAGTTTAACAACCTTTTATCTTTGTCTAACTAAGTTCCCAAGTGTGTAGGTTGCCTATCAAACTAGTTTTAGATGATTCCTATAAATTGCGCCCATGATTAGACAGATCGCGTACGTAGCGTTATATCATGCCCGAGATATTGTAATCAGCCCCGCAACTGTCGACATATTTCACCCGCGATATGCAAATCGCACCCAAGACCATGGTCATACTTTTGGTCAAAACTTAGAAGGTTCTGGATCCTTGGATCGCGCCCATGATTTGATGTAACATGAGGATGTTTTTGAAGGCATCTCTGGTTCTCTAAGATCATGCCCACAACATAGAAAATCGCACCGGTGACTCAATCAAGCAGGAAGCCATCCTTTAGGCATTTTCTGTATTGTCACGTCGTGCCCGCGATGGAAGAGATTGCCCCCGTGACATCAGGAAAGATCTTTAAAAAAACTAGCCATTGGAGCATATCACACCCGCGATCTGACAGTTTTCAATGCATTTAATGCAAAAGCAACTAGACATTAGAGACACTTGTGGGGTTGTTTCTACCAGCTAGTTTTAGGTATTTTGGCTATAAATACTCTTCATAAATGTCCCTCAACTAAGGACATTAATTCTTTGATAGCCAAACTCTTGAAAATTTATTTCTCATCTTTGTAATCAATTCTTGTTTGGTTTTGGGTAGCTAGAACACTAGAGTATTTGTTGCTTGGGTTGAGTGAATTAGTTATCCGTTGTACTAGTATCAATTCTTTGTGAGTTGGGGAAACACTAGGGTTGGTTTGGTGAGTTACCCATTTGTAAAACTCATTGTAAAGGTTTAGGATAGCCTTGAAATCCCTTGTGTAACCATTGTGGTTTAGTGGAACCCCAAAGAGGTCTTTGGGAGAGTGGATGTAGGATAAGTTTGGTCCAAACCACTATAAAATTATTTTGTGTTCATTCTACTTCATCTGATTTCTTTCTTAATGTTTAATTCTGTACCAATTCACCCCCCCTCTTAGTATTTTAGTTGGCATTAGAGCCTTGTTGCTCATTAATACCTTAAGTGGGATAAAAGATCTTCAAGATGTCTATGGGTGAAGGTATTTCAAGTTTAAGACCTTACTTCGATGGAAGTGACTATCCATATTGGAAGTTGCATGTGCAATGTTATTTGGATAGTGACTAAATCGATGTTTGGGATCAAATCCTTGTAGAATGGACTCTACCAACCGCAAAGGTAGGAGAGGTGACTACAACTCTTGAAAGAAAAGATTGGGTGGATGCACACAAGAAGAGCAATGGTAAGAATCATAGAGCCATGGCTAATCTTCTTGGTTCCCTATTAAGAGAGGAGTGTCCTGGGGTTCAACATTGTACAACCACCCATGCTATATGGAATACATTGGCAAACTATCATGAATGCACAACCGATGTAAAGAACAAAAGGATAGAGCTCCTTGTCTATCAATATGAGACCTTCAAGAGGCCGGCCGATGAAAATGTCACCAGCATTAGTGGAAGGGCTAAGGAAGCTTGGGAAGATCTATAGCCCAGGAGAGGTAAACAAGAAGATTTGGAGATCCTTGCCAAGAAAGAAGTTTGAGGCAAAGATCACTTCGTTTGAAGAATCAAAAGACCTCACCACCATGAGAACGGATGAACTCATAGGTAGTCTCTTGATCTATGAGATGAAACTTGATGAGGATGAAAAGCTAGAAGCTAGTGAGGCCTCCAAGAAAGAAGAAAAGAAGAAGAGCCTTGCTCTTAAATCCATACAAGGGCAAGATGAAAAGCCTAGAAAGGAAGATGCTAAGGGTGTTCCAACCGAAGAGCAATTAGTGATGCTCTCCAAGAGAGTCATCAAGATGATTAAAGCTAGAGAGGAGCCATCTAGCAAAGGCAAATACAAGGGAAAAAGCAAAGAGATGAAGAAAGGAGGATCATCTATTAGATGCTTTGAATGTGGCAAGAAAGGCCATATCAAACCGGATTGTCCCACTCTCAAGAACAAACACAAGACAGGCTATAGTGCCACATGGGATGAAAATGAAGAAAGTGTTTACTCATCTCAATAAAAAAAGTGAAAGTGGAGATGAAACCGCCAATCTTGCATTTCATGGCAATAGATGATACATCTTAGGAGATACATGCTCCTAACCTATCTCCTTCTTTTTCTTATACTTCCGATTGTGATGATGATGATGATAATGATGAGGATGACCCTATTGATCTCCTTAAAGAGCTTAACTCCCAATGCACTCTCTATCATACTCAAATGGTAGAAGCTCAAAATTAAGAAGTGTGTGAAGAGTGACAAGGAGATTAGCTACCTAAGAGCACAAGTAGAGGCACTTAAGCTTTCCCAAGGGGAGCTTAAAGGTCAACTACTTGCCTCTCAATTCAAAATCTCTTCAATGGAGACTCTTGTCAAAGAGAATGACTCATTGAAAAACAAGGTAGAAGAATTGAGAGAATCTATCTCCAAGTTTCATAAGGGTAAGGAGAATCTTGATACCTTATTGGTGTCACAAAGAACTCCCCTTGTGAGGCATGGTTTGGGATTCAATGAGGCTTCAACCTCAAATGCTCAAAAACCATCTTTGTAAAATCATCATCCTCACTACAAACTTCTAGTGTGGATGTTGCCAAGACTAAGGGTCGGAAGCCTAAGTCTAAGCAAGGAGGCAAGACACCTAGTGTCTCCATGGCCAAGAAGACAAATATGTTTCAAGGTAAGCCTAAGGGAAAACCCAAAGGTAAGCCAACTTCTAAAGTCCAAACTCCTAAGAGACATCACACACAAAAGTAAAAGAACCTTAGGAAAAGGACCTTCTCTTCCAATGTTTAATGTCATTATTGCATAAAACATGGGCACATTAATGTATTTTGCCATGTTAGGAAGGAACAACTCTTCAATGGTTCTTTTGTTGATGCTAACCCCCAAGGACCCAAATTTAATTGGGTACCAAAGAACAAGTGATTAACTGTGTTTGTAGGTATGCTTGAAAGCCATAAATGGAGCAAATGAATGTTATCTTGATAGTGGATGCTCCAAGCACATGACGGGTGATTCAAAGCTCTTCTCCAAACTTGAGAAGAAGAAAGGTGGAAATGTCACTTTTAGTGACAATGCCAAGGGTAAGGTTGTTGGCATTGGCACTATTGGTAATGACTCTTCTACTTGTATTGATAATGTGCTTTTAGTTGATGGTTTGAAGCATAACCTACTTAGTGTGAGTCAATTGTGTGATAAAGGGTATAAAGTTACTTTTGACTTGAACACATGCTTGGTCACCAAATCACTTGATGACAAAGTTGTCTTCAAAGGCAAAAGATCAAACAATGTCTACACAATTGACCTACACTCTCTTGCTAACTAAAATGTGAAGTGTCTTGTGTCTATTAGCAATGATGCTTCGCTTTGGCGAAGAAGACTTGGTCATGCTAGCATGAGTTTGCTTGAGAGCTTGTAAGAGACTTGCCAAAGATGAAATTCAACAAGGACAAGATGTGTGATGCTTGTCAAATGGGAAAGCAAGCCAAATCCTCCTTCAAGCCAAAGAACCAAGTAAGTACTTCTAGACCACTTGAATTACTTCATATAGACTTGGTTGGACCTTCACAAGTAGCTAGCTTGAGTGGAAAATACTACACCTATGTCATTGTTGACGACTACTCTAGATTTTGTTGGGTTGCATTCCTTACTCATAAGAATGATGCTTTTGAAGCTTTCAAATCTTTTACAAGACGTGTTCAAAATGAAAAAGGGTACTTTATAACTTCTTTGAGGAGTGATCATGGAAAAGAATTTGAAAATGAGGCTTTTGAAAACTTTTGTTCTAAAAGAGGTATTTCACATAACTTTTCATGTAAAAGAACTCCTCAACAAAATAGTGTTATTGAAAGAAAAAATTGTACCTTGATTGAGATGGCTAGAACTATGCTTAATGAGTATTCTTTACCTTCTTACTTTTGGGCTGAAGCCATCAACACATCATGTTACATTTCGAATCGTGTTTCAAAAAGACCTATTTTGAACAAAACCCCTTATGAGTTATGGAAAGGCAAAGCACCCAACATCTCATATTTTAGAGTGTTTGGTTGCAAGTGTTACATTTTAAATACCAAGGATTATCTTGGAAAATTTGCATCTAAAACGGATGTGGGAGTCTTTTTAGGCTATTCCACTTCAAGCAAAGCTTATTGAGTATTTAATAAAAGAACTCTAGTTGTTGAAGAATCCATGCATGTTACCTTTGATAAAACTAGTAAACTTGACCTTGTGAAAGGTAGTGCTTCTTGTGGAGATGTTGTAGGTGGACTTCAAGAGCTCAACATAGGAGAAAATGCATCTCAAAGTTCAAGGGAGCTTTACAAGGATAATGGATCATAAAAGCAACATGCATTGGATGGAAATAGAGATGATCAAGCACATGTGGATCACCAACAAGAGCATGGAGATCTTCCTAAAGCATGGACCTTCTCCAAAGATCATCCTAAGGACAACATCATTGGTGAGAC